>JARFOD010085697.1:0-10729 GCA_031763545.1 Mopalia muscosa | reverse complement strand
AACCCCCCCCCCCCCCCCCCCCCCCAACACACACACGCGATTGTCGGAGCCAGCCAACATTATGACAATACATCATGAGGACCATTTGAAAATCACTATTGTGAAATGTTATACTCTTTAAATAAAGCTTTTATTATTATTATTATTATTATTATTATACATCATAATGGAAGTGCTGGTGTCAACTATTGTTTGAAACCACGATGTTAAACACCAATCAATCAATCAGCCAAAACTTCTGGCAAGGAGTTTATTTCCCATTAATTAAAGTTTCATGCTTCCACAAGTCAAATTCAGGTCGCGGTGAGACTTATATTAGCTCATTAGTTTTGATGGAAGCAAAGTTCATAAACTAAAAATTAAAACTGAAAAATTACTGAAATTTGCTAGATTTAAGAAACTAGCTTAAGAAAAAGTAAGAAGAAAAAAAATAAATAAATAAAATGAAGAAAATAAAATAATAAAATAATTAATTACGTGAATAAGTAAGTAGGTCATCAATAGGCCAGTAAGTAAAGTGAGTCAAAACAGATACCATAGAATCAGTAGTTATGAAGGATTGTGTATTGGGTGAATGGATAGCTTTCATGATGGCGAAATAGTTTGGCGATTTCATGATGGCGATATAGTTTGGGGATAGGCTTGGGAACTCATGTCTGTTAACTTTTCATGTTTTCTGTAACCCATATTCCCCTAAATCAATTCATAAGTTTTCTCATTTAATCAAGCCCCCAATTGGTTTGGTGGCTGTTATTATGAAATTTTTTTTTTATAGCCAATTCTATAAAAACAGAAACAGGCACGTTAAGTCCACCATTCGTGATTTGCGAAGTCAGTTAAGCTACCAAACTGACCTGAAAAAGAATATGAAAGCTATCCACCCACAGAGAAAACAATTGTTTTCTTCATTTTGCTTTTGCGAGTTTTTTTAGAGCTTTTCTTTTTCAAAAATATTTATACAGTAAAAGGATGCATACGACTACATGTAGAAGATATTGCCTTTTTTCAGAAGGGTACTCCCACTGAAATACATTTTCTTGCATGCGAGCTGTAAAGGTCAATGTTATAAGTTGAAACTAAGTGCTAAATATATATTTAATTTTCAATATTTACAGGTTGGAGAAGTGTATTCATGGACATTATCGACCGTTACAGCGATGAATCCTTTTCCAGGAGGATTTAACACTGCTACCAATCAACCCATAGAGTGCGATTATTCAACAATAAGTGAAAATCCCTCCATAGATCTATCAGTGAACGATACGTACGTATTCAATCAATCAATCAATCAATCAATCAAACAATCAATCAATCAATCAAATCCATAAACCACCCACCCAACCAACCAGCCAACCAACCAAACAATCAATCAATCAATCAAGTCAACCAATCAATCAAGTCAACCAATCAAGCACATCAATCAATCAATGGATCAATCAAAGTGTGTGTATCTCTTACTAAGCGACATATATGTTAAAATAGCAACTGAAATAATATTTGTGTGATGTGACCGTGTCTCTCTATTGCGCCCTGTCGTTGTCCTATAATTTGTCCTGTCTTCTCTTTGTTTGTTGCCAGTGGCGTTGGGGGTGCTTTCCTTCTACTATAGGGCTGGCACGTCGTCATACAAGTAAAATGACCTCAAACAAAAAAAAAAACCAAACAAACAAACAAGCAAACATATGCCAACTGGATGTTAATCTAAATGCACAGCTTTATTATACAGTGTGAATAACGGTTCAATGCAGAATAATCAAAATGTTTGTACTAATTTAATGTGTCCTTCTTATATCCTTAAGTACGACGTTCAACCCCTAGCAAACAAACAAACAATCTTCTGATATGTTTTTGAAAATATTTTTAATCGGTTGTTTTTTTTTTTTTAAATTTTGAAATAAAGTAAATTCCAATATTGTACTGGTTGGGGGAAAACTACCTCTTGGATGTTCGTTTTCCAAAAATAAATAAATTATTTTAGCTATGAAGTGTCCTACGAGTCGAGTCATTCACCCATTTATTAACAAGCATATCAACCAATCTATCGACATATATTCTTATCTTTTCTTTTACCAGCTTAGCCAATTTAACGGTCATCGAGCTTACCCACACGTCTATAGCGCTGGAAATGAAGCTGCTGAAGTTTGACTTCTCAGCTTTTGGGCTGTCAGAAGTGCTAGCAACAGGAGACATTGCACGACTGTCAACAACAGCAATTGGAAGTAAGTAATTCTCTCGTTAATTTAAGGGATTATACAAATTGACATTTTTAACAATCCTAACATAACTGGAGCCCGCCGCCGTGGCTAAGTGGTAGCGTGCTTACTAATCCTACTTCAACTTACATTTCACGGGATCGCGTGTGCCTCTCGACCCTCATGTGTATGAGTGAAGCACACGATGTGTCTCCGGCAATCGCGGGGGTGGTTTTTACGAGGTTTTCTTCTGGTTTTTCACCGTAATTAGGGAAGGAGCCGTGTAAAGTGGACAATCCGTCGTCATATAAGTGAAATACCCTTGAGTACGACGTTAAACACCAATCAAACAAACAAACATACTTGAACAAGGTAAACCATGCCTAATACGGTAGAGGATCTCCGCCATTAGTCTATGTATATCAGTGGCTTATCCAAATCACTTGAAAACATTCTAGCTGCGTATTTATATAATTTCCATAAAATCATGCATGTTATGTGACAAGTTTTGTGACTCTGATTGCTTTTTACTTTTCTCCCATCAGTACATGCAAAATCATAGTCATGTAGCAGGTTTAATCAGTTTATACAGTTTAATAGTAATAAAATTAAGATAGTCGGATGGTTTAGTCAGACGCCACGTTGAAATCACGTGTGTGCACACCCATCAATTTCAGTTAGGCGTAGCTGTTGTAAGTTTTACATGATGTAGGATGTACTTCAGTGAAGATTCCACAGTGTTGAACGTTAACATCTTCGTGCTCTCACAAAATCCGATTTACGCATACGCGAGTTTTTAGCCAAAAAAAAGTACTTCAGTCGAACAGATCAATATTATGCCGATCAAATCGGGATACATATAACAACTTTTATTATTGTAGGGTAGCAAAACTTAGATATTTTTAATGTATGCAACACTGTTACATTATGGTTTTATTTCGTTCAGGCGTAGGAATATCGACGAGATTGCTCAGCCCTATTCTGACATTCGCGGGATCACAGCTGTTCGGGGAATTTGACATGGATTTTGATTTTATAGTTGACGTAAATAATAAAGAGAGTTTTAAACAGGAAAGTTTAAATATAATGAATATTGATCTCGTGAATGGTAGAAAAGAATAACACACTCGACCTTTCGTGTTTTGTAGGTTGCAGGGTGACTTGCAATAATGAATAGCAAGTTACTATATATTTACACATCAGATAACTGTGACAAGTATCATATATACCACTACCAGCAGTCAGTTTGACTTTTATATCGTTTTGTACAAATTCAAAAATATATTCATATATATATCACTCCTACATGTTTTCTGATTACAATTATTAACAGAAGCAAATATTCACTATTATTTATGAACTTAACTTAATTTAACTTTTGAATATTTAACTTCTAAAACAAACCATAATAATAAAACAGATAGGTGAACAAAATCATAAAATTATAAGTAATTAATTTAATTTACCTGTTTACACCTTCAAATCTGTAAAATGTTAATCAAGCCATAAAAAAAAATAGCTGAAATGATATTATCAGAATTCTGTTCTTAACGCAGAATATATTATAAATCGGTGAGGGTCGTATTAAGAGGTAAGTAATTTTCGATTACCGCTTCGGCCCTTTGCGCCATTCTTGAATTATGGGAAAATTGTATTGGGTTTATGAAAATCAGGGTTTGGATATGTACGGAGATATGGACTAATACATAATTGCTCATAAGTTTCGCACGGATTATTTCTTTCTGTACAATCGACTCGTTATGGAGTTTACACCGTGCCTGTATCTATTTCACCGTTTCCATTGCATCGTTATGCAATGACCTATATAAAAGTCATTGCTCCCGTGACTCCGTGCGCAGTTGTTCTCCCATTGTAAGGTCAGACTGGCTTGCACTGGTTTGACGCGTCAATAAAGAATTACGGGTTATTTTTCTCAAGAATTTGACGTCTTATGGATTAATACCTTTGGTAAAGAGAGTATTAGTTAATTCGCAATGAATTTTAACCCGGACTGGCTATCCGGTGTATTCTTGAATATTTTTAAAAACACATAATTAATGTTAAATAAACCAAAAGTTGTAGGTGAAATAACCTTAAATACAAACAAAACCCTTAGCCGTTGGAACTCATGGCCCTCAAAGTGGAAACAGATCAGCGCAAGATTAAATTAGCCTACCAGTACGGAACAGTAAAATATTACATTTTCAGCAAGCCTAAGATAATTTATAATCAACTTACCAGTACTTTTCTGTTTGTCCTCTGAATAGGATGCTAAAATTAAATTGTGGATTTCCCGGCCAGAAAACAGTGTCCGTACTCAACTGATGAGTCAAATCAATAATTTGTTGACTTCTAGCTAATTGTAAGCAAACAGTCCACCATAGGGCACCCACTGTACGTCTATCCATTGTGCTAACCAATGTACCAATATTTAAAAGTCTCGTGTATTTCTTTTTGCCTATACCTGATAAAATTGGAGTAACATACTAGTGGCTATTCGAGTAAGCTACAAAAGTAGGTCACTAGGTCCGGATGTTTGCAAACCTGGTCCTTACGTTAATCATAAAGTAAAGCAAGGATGCTATATATAAGCCACAAGGGCTCGATACCATAGAGACCGTCTATGTATATAGAAAGTATAAAGTGCAGACACTCTTGGGAATTTGATTTAAATGCGGTCTGACCTCCATGACTTACGTACAGCCCGGCTTGGTGATGATAAACCTAGTATTCATTTTGAAAGTGTAAATGTAGTGATATTCGCTTAAACAGCGTAAACTGCGCGGTCGTAGCAAGACAAATTACAGCTGTATAAATGCACATGGACTATACTTTGATGTCATTCAGCTTTACATCAATCCAATTCCTTTTTTAAAGATACCAATGAACCAAATCAAGCAAACAAACAAATGATAAAGATACTAATAAGTTTAATTTTTTTTAATGAATAAAATTGTTAAATTTTATATTGACCTACATAACATATTTTCAAATTGGTATGCACCTGCAAAGTAGAGCCCCTTCCTCACTTCCAGGTAAGACCGTAATGGTGCGGGTTTATCCCAAAGCTCCCAGTCTGCGTTAAAAAGCCAGATGGTACTTCATGGTAACAAAAGAACTCTGTAGTCGACCCAGCTCGTACCGTGTTGAAACTTCATCGATTCAAATCCACTATTCACATAAAATAAATGAATACCACCTGCCCGTGTGAGACAAATAGTTCATTCTAACCAAAAATTGAAATGTTAGTTACCTATAATTCTTTAATTTTGCCTACGAGTTATGTTTGCGCTAGCTTTGTAAACATAGCCAGTACATACACTATTGATTTACTGTTATTGGGTTATGCACGGGTAGGCGCCATCTTGGCTAGTGACGTCATTCCTGAGCTCGCCGAAATGCATTTTAGGCTTTTCATACCAGCAAGGGATTTCCCTCTCGTCTCCCAAGTAAAAAGACAAAACGTAATTTATTTATTTTAATATTCCAGTGTCTTGTCTTCATTACCCATTTCTTTCTAACTATTTCTTCTGTAACATTAAAGCTTTTAGTGGCAATTTTCTTCCGAACACTGCAACATCGAAAAGGATTCCGCGTCTATAGCACGCAAGTACGACATGTAAATAATTATCATTTTGACGAAACTTTGACATTACACACTTAAACATGCCCTCGAATGTTGTGCTAAATATCATCGAAATGTGAAAAGTATTTCTCTTGAAATTCAAGCCTCTATTACTGAACCCGATCTTAGCCTATCTTAACATGTATGTACGCCGGTACCACATGAATGGGAATTTTTAAATACCTGGTACACATTTCTAAAGAAAATCTACTCTGTGTTAACAGGGTTTTTCTATACTATTGCCACTTTAAATAAAAGAAGCCATCAATATGGAAAATTGCATCTGATTTATATACAACCTGACGAACAATGACTCGGTAAATATGTTTATGATCGAGTGTAGATCTACTCGCCACAACAAAACATCACACATGTAAACTGATAAGGTGTGAGATGGGGCAACGAAGAAGGTCCAGTAAGATATTTGGCGATGCGTCTAAAGGCATGTGTAAGTGCATAATATAACGATTTCATCTTAATGAGAAACTGTTAACATGTCGATTTTACACGTTGAATCCCTTTTTCCCTATAGCAGTGCTCGAGAGACGTATTTGTCACTTGAATTTCAAGAGAAATATGTTTCACATTTCGATGATATTTGGCACAGCATTTAAGGCCATGTTCAAGTGTGTAATGTCAAATTTTCGTCAAAATGAGAAATTATTTACATGTCGTACTCGCGTGCTATAAACGCGGAATCCTTTTTCGCTGCTGCAGTGTTCGGAAGAAAATTGCCACTAAAAGCTTTAATATTACATAAGAAACAGTTAGAAAGTAGTGGGTTAGGAAGACAAAACACTAGCATATTGAATAAATAAATTACGTTTTGTTGTTTTACTTGGGTTTCTCATACGAGAGGGAAATCCCTTGCTTGTATGAAAATCCTAAAATGCGCTTCCGTGAGCTCAGGAATGACGTCACTATCCAAGATGGCGCCTATCGGTGCATAGCCCAATAACAGTAAATCAATATTGTATGTATTGGCTATGGTTACAAACCTATGTTTGCGCTAGCTGTGATTGGATAATGTGAATTAGGTCATTAATATTATCCAATCACAAATCTACACTTTTCTGTTTGGAGAATGGAATCGAATTTCGCCCGTTCTTCTTGTGGTCTTTTACGGCTGCTGGAGGCTCTAACAAATGAACTGTGAGCGTTAAATAGGGGCAAACCTATTGCCATCAAATCTATGCAAATGTGTAGGATGTTTTCGTTTATTAATAGCATATAGAGGAAACAATAGCATAGCAATACAACTGCCAGTATTTAGTGAGTTTCCTGGGATAATATGCATTCGAACTATGGCAAATAGACAACCCCTATGTCATTTAAATAAATAAATAAACCATAGTTAAAAGAAAGTTTAATGAATTTAACAAAATTTCAATCAATTCTTAAAACAATTAGGGATAGTCCCAAATGGGGTTTCAATCCGATCAAAAGTGACTAAATTTCAAACATAATACTTACCTATCTACAAAAAAGAGTTTGAGAGTTTGTTTTATTCGCTTATCAACTTGTGACTTATCCAACAAATGTGTAAATCAAAGTTAGACGATCAAATCCCAATTTTTCTACAAATACACTGATTTTTTAATTAAATTAAGTTGAGCATTGTCAAAGTGAATTTTTTTTATATATTTTTTTTTAGAAAGTGTCTCATCATCAACCATTTGGGACTCCCTTCAAATTTTTGTGCGATTCAGTTTTGGAAATATTATGGAGATCCATTATTCATATGGAAAGTTTTCAATAATAAAATATTCTCATTTTTTTCTAAACTGTTTAAAAAGATATACAGATACGTTTAACTACTTACGTTTGCTTGCAATGATTTCATTCCCACTTTGCGTTGGAATGTGGGCTTCCTTTTCTGTAAATATGAATTTATAAAACATGTTAAGAGGCAATAACACATTTATTACTCTACAGCTTGTTTTGTTTCTTTACTTATTAAACAAAACATTGGAGTAGGGTTAGGAAGCGCACTCGCCACTCGGGCCAAAATACATTAATTAAGGGCAAACAAAAATTTGACTAATGCATTTATTAGTATATCTATAGATTGTATAATTGGGTTTTGTCATCGTACTCATTGGTTATTCATTAATATGAAGGCTGATTGTTCAATTTACACTGTTCCTTGTGAGAAAACCCGAAGAACCCTTATAGAAATCCCCCCATGATTGCCGGAACCACACCTTGTGACTTATATTCGGCTGATGGCCGACAGATAGACTCAAACTCTAGTATGAAGTGTAAGCGTATTCATTTCACTATTTATCAACAAAAATCACCTTGTATCTGAGCTGTTTGTGTTTGGCTATTAGAAGGTACATTGCTATCCACCTCAAGATTCCCTTTCAATAACCTGGGAACTGCATTCTGAAATAATTCTATTAACATTTTGTTACATTTGATATGCTACTATAACAACCCATGGATGTGAAAAATTAAACCAATATACAGGTATCATAGAAATTTAATTCCCAAAACCACTATACAGTGTTAAAAAACATGTAAAAATAAAGGATACAGTGATGAAATGAAGTACTGTACCTAATACCGCTCCTCTCATCGCAATTTACCTACCTAATGTGTCTATGAGACACAAAACACCATCAATGACCACATCTCCCCAATAGGCGGACTATCTACAAAATCAATAAAACAATTAAATAGCTAAGCATCAACATTTCCTGGGAGTATATCCAGAACATGAGTAATTCGTTACTTAAAGTAAATCGACAAGTCTTTACTAGTGCAAATGACCAAAGCATTTACTACAAAATACATTTTAAAAGTCGAAATACTGTGACCAGACATTAGGAGATGCTTATCATATCACGTACCTTTAATTCTAGTGAACGGGGTTCTTTAAATAAAGAACTGACGCCACCCCAGTTTTTTCATCTCTTCTTTTCTCCTTCGGTCACTTATCTTTGCCTCGCTTGCCAGATCACTCCACTTCTGTTTAAAGGTATTCCCAAACGCTTGATACCTAGAAAACGTATAAAAATAGTCCAATATTCACTGAACGATTGCAACTTCGTTAAAAAATTTTTTGTGCAAACAGTGTAAATTGGACAATGGGCCTTCATATAATTGAAATAGCACTGAGTACGAGGACAAATGAACTTCAGTCAAGCTGCCTTATAGGCCTAGTTAACTGCAAAAGCAATGTTGTCCATCACAATAATCAAATAATAAAAATCAAACTGGTTGTGGTGGCTTTTAGTAAGAGTGAGCTCTGATTCTCGAGTTACGCCACCAGGGGATTTCACCAAGTGACTGGTATCTATAGAAACCTAACCGCCATTTTGTTATTTCTCATTATCTAACAATTCTTCGTGTATCTCCAGTAAGGAAATACCAGATTTTCTATCAATTTATTTTCACAGAATCATTAAATTATGAGCTTTCAAAAGATGAGAAATATATTCGCAATTCATTTATTAAGGTAATAAGTATTATTATACAACATGTAAGGTGATAGTGAGTAGTAGACCTAAGGGTGACTATCTGTTGACCACAAACAATTCAACAAGATATGCGTTCGCGTGAATAGAGTGACTATAATTGTCTCTTAATTGATTATTGTGATGGTCCACATTGCTTTTGTGCTTAACTAGGCCTATAAGACAGCTTGGAGTTCATTTGTTCAATGCATAAAATACATGATTAAATATTAAAATCATTCATAATAATAAATACTGCCATTTGGAAAATTTATTTTTCATATATTTGGTACATCAAACATCCAACCCACAGCTATTTATTTTAACTATCTTTACGTTATTTACCTATTACGCCGGTCTCCGAGTCCCACGCTTTTGCCTTCAATTTGTTCATTACTCCACTACCAAATTTAGATCTGATAGTGGAATAATTATCTCCCCCTGCATTTATTAACTTCTCCTTTGTATCGAAGCCGGATGCGGCCACTCGTGTTTTCGTAGTTTTCTCTATCAAAAACAAGGACAAAACGTCAAAACCACGAAACAACGAAGCGAAACTGCGAGATTAGAAAAGTCGAAACCACGAAACTACGAAACTGGCAAAACTACGAAAGTGTGCCACGAAACCACGAAAGTACAAGGCAAAACTGCCAGATTACTTTCGTTGTTTCTACTTTCGCAGTTTTGCAGTTTCGCCTCGCAGTTTCGCGCTTTCGTTTTGAACTTTCACAGTCGCGGTTTCGACTTTCAAGAAAAGGGCAAAAGTACGAGATCAACTTCTCTCTTTTGTCTTCCGGCGTCTACCGGAAGACCAAAGCGCGAAAGTAACTTCGCTCTTTTGTCTTCCGGTTTGACTTGCGCGTGCAGTATGCAACGTAACAATGCTGTTTCAGAGCTGGGAATAAGCAACTTAAGCCGCAGTTTCGCAATAAATGAAATATTATATGATAAAAAAAGACACGTTGGAGGTCTTTATAACAGACACATTTATAATGTATATAATAATTTATATGATGATTAAAAAAGTGAACCACTTTTTGAAGACGTATGTGAGTCATTTTCAGAAAATAAAATAAAAAATAAAAAAACTTTGCCTACAGCTCAAATCAATTATGGATTCCTATGTCCTGGCACATTCAAATATGACAGCAGTACCCGCTGTAAGTTTTGTTTTTAACTGATTGCGAAACTGCGGCTTTAGTTGCATATTCCCAGCTCTGAAAGGGGTCTAATCAGGGACAGGGGTATAATCTATGCCGGGACCCAATCAGTGCTGACCGCGGTTAGAATCGTTAGCTGCAAACTGCATGCACATGACAAACCGGAAGACAAAAGAGCGAAATTACTTTCGCGCTTTCGTCTTCCGGTAGAGACCGGAAGACAAAAGGGCGAAATCGATCTCGTAAGTATTTTTTCCTACCTTCAATATATCTTTTTATACGATTTTCAAT
>JARFOD010085686.1:0-18711 GCA_031763545.1 Mopalia muscosa | reverse complement strand
CTATATTTGTGTCCTTCGTCATATAAGTGAAATACCCTTGAGTACGACGTTAAACACCAATCAAACAAACAAACAAAACAATATTGCAATTTGTGCGTATTATTCTTTATAAGTTCTTCTTACCTATATTTCTATATATTCTACAAAAGGAAACAATGATAACTAATGTGAAGAGCCAACGTATATTTTTATCCAAAAGACAACAGTACGATTACTCAAACATTAACAGACTTTAAAAATCATTTTGTTCGCATTGAACTCCATGGTTCACGAAAATTCGGGATTGAGGTGACAGACATTGTACCTAAGCATACTAACACCCACTTCTATCCCTATAGGTCAACTGTGTGTTTTATGAGACAAGGGAACTGTCCCGTGAGCATGTTGGCGTACGCGGACCTATACCCTTTGGAAAATTTATGGTCGAGGCATTGTATACGGGAAGGAAATACAAGGGAAATTAACTTAACCACGCCAGCAAAGTAGACCATCAAAACCGATTGAGCAGATTTGATTTCCGCCTATAGGATTGCTCCATGTAACTGGTCAGCTGGAGATAAACAATCAAAGGAAAAGCCAGGTGCCCTATTATGGCAGCAAGATGACCATCACGTCGAGAGAAGATAGGAGGTGACAATAAACAGATAGAGTGACTGGACCACGTCAATATTCACTTCATTACAGAGTACAATAACTTGGCAGTGGCATGACCAGCTCAGCAGTAATGCCATCAATAACAGGCCTAGTCGAGACTCTATACACCTAGGATAGGGTGATTATTAAATTAAGAATTGAGCTTGAACTGACTGCATGCGCTCGAACATTTGAAAACAATTAACACGTCCCATTGAGAGACTACAGAAACAGTTGCGGAGACAAATTGCCAATTTCACTCAAAATGGAACCCATTCACTAGTTGTATTTTTGTACAACGTTTTTACTGCCTGAACACGTTAATAACAGACCAATAACTGCAAGGAGATCGATAAACCTGGTCAGACAATTATCAGACAAAAGACTAATTGAAAACCAGAGACTGGTCTGTAATTTCCATGTCTTTGTATAGCCTGGCCAAAAGGTTATATAATTGCATTTTAAGAATCTATAATGACCATATTCCCTTTAAATAAAGTCTAAAGACTTTTCGTTAAGATCTGTACAAAAGGTCACCAAATAGACTGGGCCTCGTGTCAGGTTAATTTCCGTGCGGACTCGGGGTCAATTTAATGATTATTTTTATAATTGATGTGTTATTTGGTCTACACTCTTAGAAAATGTGGCTCTAATGAAACCCTTTACGGTTCTTCAGCCATGGTTCTGGTGGAACCATTGATGGCACTGTATGGAACCCTTACAGCTACCGTTCCTAATATTTCTCCTTTTCTTCCTATCAAGGAACCTTTTTGTCGTAATCGTTCCATACAGAACAAACGTCTTTTCTAAAGAACCCTCAAAGTATCATGCCCGCGGCCGTGGCTGAGTGGTAGCGAGTCCGCTTCCTGAACCGGACATGCTTCGATTTAACGTTCACGGGTTCGAGTCCGCCTTTCGACCATTAGGGCATATGAGCGAGTCACATTTTGTGGCTCCGGCAATCGCGGGGGTGGTTTTTACGAGGTTTCCTCCCGGTGTTCTACCGTAATAAGGCAGTGTACAGTGTGAAGTTGACAATCCGTCGTCATATAAGTGAAATACCCTTGAGTACGACGTTAAACACCAATCAAAGTATCATTATTGGTAAGAGTGTAGAAAACAAATCAACAAGATTATGTCAAAGCCACAAGTGAGCTTAAATTAAAATACCAAACCATGGACTTATCAGAGCGCAATTACTTCTATGATAATTAAAATAAATTAATCAAGAAGGCAACTTTTGGGGCAAAAAAATGTAACATATTTAGTCTAAGTATTAACATGTTATCGATAGCCTTTGTCATATTGAGAAAGTGGCAAGTCATAGTCAATAATCTATCCTATTACCAAATGGTACAATACTAGTTTTTTGTTCCTTAGTATAATCGAAACAAATATCCGTTTGAAAGCTGCGTTTTACAATCAAAATATAGCTTTTGTAGCCTAGTTTCTATTTGTTCATTCAAATTAAATTGAATACATGTAGTCAAGATATGTGGGCTGATTAAGTCGTATCAATCTAGCACAGAAGGCGATTATTGGGATAAGAATAGTACATGATAGTATCCAATTAGAAGCCGTCGCGCGTGCACGCTATCCAAAATTGGCGCTACATTTACTGTTACCATAGCAACTACAAAAGTAACCCTTTGATGTTGTTGTTTCTCAAGTTGTCTTTGATGCTGTCAGCGGTTGTCATACGGACTGATTGCATTTGCGCTTCATTGGCCATGCCTCAATTTTGTCACCATTAAATCAATATCAGTGAAGTCTGGTATTGCGGATAACAAAAAATATAACCTATTCAAAAAACGAAAAAAGACTTTAACGTCACTGCTATATGCGCTGCCGTATTAAATCGCAGCCTGTTTCCCTGCACGTTGATCGATGTTTTTTTTAGAGGGATCGCCGTTAATAATGAAGTCTACAAAACTTTGCTAGAAATAAATGTAATGACGAATGTTGCAAGCATTGTAAGTAAATCTGTACGGCAGGATGATCCTCATTATTATCAACAGGTAATTCAACCAATTTTGAATCAAAATCGGTGCCTCAGTTAACTCAGACTTTATGCCTAAACATACACAGAAACCGCTAAATATATGTGTACTTCGACAAAAAGTATAAGCGTCTAGCTGAGGACATTCCCAGACTTGATAAATCACAACAAGTCTACGATAGCATCGATAAAGTATGATGTTCACAACAGGTGCAGGTAATGCTCAACTCCAGAAGGAAGATGGAAGGGTAAACTATTACGTAACACAAAATAAATAAGAGTAAAAATGACAGCTAGATTTAACACGCCAGTAGAAAATGACAGCCTGTACGTTGCCTGGACAAACAAGAGCCTGAGGTAAAATAGAGCGGGACCGGGAAAGTTAACAAAGGCCGTGTGGAATTGGCACTGAATCGTGTAACCAGCTGGGACAAATAAGACGATTACAGCCAAAACGTGACTCTTTTAAACTCTCAAAGACAAACAGCTCGTAAAAAGTAAATGAATAGAAACAGCTCTCGCAAACAACCGTTGTATCTACATTCACAAGAAATGATTTAGTTTAACACGTCAGATACTATAAAAAAAATCTAACACAGTAGGCCTATATATAATTATATAAGAAACAATCTTCAGTTCAAAATTCATTTTATTTTTAAAATAATTTTTAAAAACATACATGTAGGTCTTAGGCAAATACGCCGAGAAGTTAGAATTCAAAGAATCATAATTACTTGACATATAATAAATTTTACTCCAATGAAGCAGTGAAAGAAGTGTCCTTTACGCGTGTGTATCGCCTCTGCATTGTGTCCATTACACTGATAGCATGCTATTTTGGGACTAGGAACAATTATCTTGCCCACAAAGCGTATATCCACGCAATACCGTGCAATCAGCTATTTGTATTTTGCTATAAGAAGTGCAGCGATCCTTCCCGCGTGTTATTAAGTCCACCGGAAATTCGCACAAGCTTAAGGCATTGGAAATTCAAATCAGGATGCTATCCATCATTATCTTTTGATAAAGTAACAAAATGTTAACACAAAACATCCGTACTTAGAGGCCACTAATATTCTAATCAAAGATACAATCGACAGCAGTGTTATCTGCTGTGTTCATCAACCTCGAACCATGTTCACACAATGTCATACGATAATAAAATATCGTACGAAAGTTTAACGCCTACGATTTAGCATGACAACATTTTTTTTTATTACGGCATTTTGTGAAAGTGGCCACAGATGGTGTATCTTTTACTTGTTATACAATTAAGTTGCTCCACATATTCCGTTATTAGACTGATATTAATACCACCACATAACCGATCAGATGGCACTGATAAGTTCACACGAGATGTCCGTATCGAGACATCTAGCTATAAAGGTCTATTTAAGGTACATTTTATAATAATAATATAATTTATGGCTTGTAGATGAACACAAAAAGACAAACTACAGATTCAGATGAATCGTGTAGACCTCGCCGGAATCCATATAGACAATATATTTGACATCGTAATCGAACCCAAAGCAGCTTACGTGGGTAGTTCTACATGAGTGTACATGGGACAAAGCAAGTTTTTCCATGTAATGGATTTAAGTCAAAAAAATGCTCAGCGAGCATCGATGACTCAAGATGACAAATCAAGATATTCCATTCTCAAACCTGTAGTATTTTGATAACGTCGGTGCGTGTCCTTACACGATTGTTTATTTGATGGAGGGTTAACGCCGTGTCTATGGTTATTTCACTTATGTGACAGAGTGCCAGCTCAATTGGTGAACGAACAAAATCTCAGGGGCAATGGCCACGCACAAAAACAGGACAGGATAACCAAAAGAAGGAAACCAAATACATGACATAGCATCGAGAAAACCGTGGGAATAGGAAGCCTCAGTTGTCCATATCGCTCACTTACTTACACAACTTTGATAATGGTCTAAGTCTTGGCCTTATGGAATTCTTGGATTATTTATCATGGGAATAAACTTTAAAAATAAACCTTCGGTACTCAATTGGCATATTAATTTTCGGGTAACATTCCAGACATAATCTTGACGCTTTGATCACCATTCTCTATCAGCATGGTAATGACATGACAATGTTGCAGTCAACAAGGGTGTCGTTTTGGAATATACGGTATTAAAAAAAGTCTACACTATGCCGAGCTTTTTAGTCATCAAGGCAATTATTTATCACCTATTTTATGGTTTTATAGAAATCGGAGCATGTTTGAGTCTATTCAACACATGCCATCTCAGAGGTAAGAGTGAGAAATAGAGTGGGGAGGGGGAGAGAGTAATACTTAGTGGATTAAAACACTTTAATACACATTGCGATTCAATTTGGAATCAGATAAGTTCTTGCTAGACCAATTGGGATCAAAATGAACCAATTTTGTTTTAACGCTTATATTAAAATTGGAGCCTATGATTTCGTTTTTCTATAACCATGCAGTCAAATCCCAAACTTTATTTCCTATTTCTGGCACTTCCTTTTCAACCAGATTGAATTTTCCAAGTCGTATTTCGAGAAAACGATTCAAGTTAGAAAATTCAAATCTGTACAATTGTAAAGAGCAAAATTCGATCAAGTAAACGGTGCCTCATTTTTTAAGAAGTTCGTCCTTGTTTTTTTTTTTTTAAAACGTTTTCTGAAAGTTGTATTTAACATTTTTATAAGACTTTCCAAAGTATGATTGACACAAAATTACACTGGGTTCGTTCTATTCAAAATTTAAAAACAATGAGACACAACTTACTAGTTCAAGGACTGTTCTACTAGGTCCACTAATTTTATTGAGTCTTATCTGGGAGCAATGAGCAATGAGCAATGAGCAATGCAGTCTATTTTTTCCGTTGACATTTACTCATTTTGCAATATTTTTAGCAATAATAATTGGATTTCCCCTCATTCTCATATATGTAATCCTGAGTATTCAAGCATTCTAAAAATATATACATATATATTGTATAAATTTACAATATTCTGCTTAAAGAGATTTAATACAGTGGGTGTTCTGAAAATCGACCATGGGGTCCAGCAAGGCCTTAAGTTCTTAACAAAAGACATAATTACTTTCGATTCAATATCTTGCACCGAAAAAGTCCATGTTGAGTGCATAATCCGAACTTTTTCATAATCCTACAAAATGTTTACAGACAGCAAGCCGATATTAAAACATATTTAGCTACTTAACTGTGACAGTTTGTCTAGAACGAGAGATGATATATCGGTTATAATTAGTTCAGATATTTGAGCCAATGTGATAAATAAATGTTAAATATGACCCAAATTTTAACGCATCATTGCATAAAACAGGACAATATTTGGCTAGATTCATCGATGTTTTAAACACAAGCCAAAATATATCTGATTACTGTACACAATGCATATTGTAGTTTAATGGGGATCGCATACTTATGCCAGCTATGCCGTACAAACAATACTGTCGTATCTGTAAAGCAATGCAGTGTTTAAGTACAGAGTGGCCATTGATGTAGAGAAGAAATGTCCAACATGCTATAAAAATGACTTCTTCTACCGTTTTTGCGAGAAACTATTTAAAACAACAAAGTGATTGAACGAAACTAAACGTGGTCGAATATTGGAAACAGGACACGCTGGGAGATAAATCATGAACCCGTGATATTTTCTAGTGATAAAATTCAGTTTTCCAGTTTTTGGAGTTAGAAGAAACGTCTGGGATGCAATCAATCACAGATTTCTAACATATCGGTATATCTGTAGAAGATGAAACTTTCTTTCATTTGACGTAAGCTGTCTCTTGGGAACAATTGAATGTTTTATTTCTATATTTGGATGAGGAGTTAACTGAACTATAAAATCAAAATTGTTTAGCCCTCCAATAAATGTGAGGGGTGCTATGAAGCGGAGCCGGTTATGGTTTCATTCGAGTTGATAGGTGAATGTCATAGACTGATAAATTGTTTTGGAATCTATAGTTCGAAGGATTTCACCAAGATGCTAACGACCCAGCACTGACTGGTTGTTGGCCAGTAATAACCCAACCACGAAAATCAAATCGACAAAGGTGATATTAGACAAAGTGACTGGGCTGATTCAATCAACTGCCCACATCTATATTTCCAATAAAGATCATAATGATCTCCTGTAGGGAAGCCTTTCCGAGAATACCAATTTCGTCCCTCTTTGTACAGTAATACACATGGATCTTTTGTAGGTTAGGACAAAGACGCTGTAGTTTATGTTTTACTGCAACCTTTCTAACAACACGCCACATCTGAACGCATCTGTCATAAAACGACATTGGAACACTTATTTGGGACAAATAAAACCTGGGACTGTATTCAACGGTGAATAATTAATTTACTTGAAATTACAATGCTTTAAAGTATCTTTTCCACATTCTAATCCGTCCTGTAATAGAAACTTTTCAATATCGGTTTTTGTCCGCTCGTATACTCAAGAGACGAGACGTTGCCAAGGTTGGTCGCTTTGTATGCATTAACTCGGTGGATAACGGTAATGAGCTGTTGTCGTTTGTGACAGATTCGCTGATTTCGGTTGTAAAGTCTTCGCGTCAGGAGATTCCCGGGCTATGTCTACAACCCACACTGATATTGACCCTCTACAATACCATGTTGATTCCAATAATAAATCCAGTCACATCAAAGAGTAAAACTTCTTTGTATCACATTGCAGTTTGCTTGGTGCTGTCTCGCCAAATGAATAAGTCATGGTTCCATTGCGATAAGCTGTCACTCGTTTGTTTGGTAACTGTAACAATTCTTTATTAACAATAATGAGTAACTACAAAGGTAAATTCAATAGGTTTGGCTGAATCTTTGTCCCATAAAACGAGCGAAGTTAACTGACGAGTAGCGAAAACGCAATTGGCCAATTCGTTTATATTAACAAAAGATGGACTAAACAGTTTACACAACCTACAAAAATGAATGTCATCGTAGAATATGATATGTGGCACAAAAACAATGTTATGTGATATTGATTTGGATAATGTGAAAGGATCATGTGATATCACCTGACCCCCTGTTTAGACGACACTGCTTCGAGTATATTTGCATCTGTCGAACACTTTATCAAAACATGTTTTTTTTATCAAGAAGCAACCTTTCAATATTACTCCACATAAGAAAAAAACAAAATCAACTCAACAACAAGTTTATCAATCATGTTTCAGACAGCTGTAGAGATAGTGTTAAAAGTTCAACAAAAAAAAATATATATAGCAAAAGCATTGTAACATATGCGTTCGTTCAAAGATACGAGATAAGAAGTAGCATTGCCTTTTGCTTCACAGAAAGACAAACTAACGCTTTTCTAGAAGTGCACAAATAACAGAATAAAACCCTACGCGTTTTTACAGAATATTCAAAGCCCAGATTTAAAGGTCGACAGCGGAACAAAACACTGGGCAAAACAAGAACCCTTCTGACGACAGAAAATACTATATATACAAAGTTTTGAACGACATTTAGAAGTTGGGTAACATAATCATACAATTTCTGAAATAAAAACAGTTATGTATAAATTATGTATTATGTATAAATATAATTACAGAAAATACTTGTTTAACCAACTCCAGGAGTTAAAATGTTATGTTTTAGGTCAGACCAAAGAAAAAAACCCAACCCAAGATTTAAAAGCAGTTAAAAATGGAGAAATCCTGGAAAACTGTAGTTATACAAAAATCTAGTTTTGTTGAAACCCTTGAGAATAATCTTTGTTTCAACGAAAAGGCAGTTAGAGCAGAAACTTGCATAACGTTGGAAATCATATCCACAAGATATTCTGTTCTTAGAGATCCGTGTAGTGCTCAGAATTTACCGGGTATCAATACTGCCGATATAAGCCAGCTCAGCGTATCAACACTTTCGAGTCTTCAAATAACAGGCTTAATCTAAACTGAATAGCCACTTCTCATAATAGAACGGCCTTATTGACCATCTTTGTTCGTGATAGCCAATTGCGAGCCATAACTGTTATTAGGCTTACTGAGATACGATTGTCTAAAACCCACGATGATGTCTTCTTATGTTGATAAGAATTAAAACATTCATCTCGAATATGTCCTTTACCTATTTTGTTTGGTAGTCGTATCACCATAACTATAAATGTTTGTACACTCGAGGGGATCAACGTGTTAGCTAGAACAGCTGTACTAGGCATTTGAATAAAAAAGAATACTGTGAACGATAAAACTTTATATTCTGCCAGGGTCAGGGTAAATGCTTTCACCTTTAATTAAATAAGTATATTAAGAGCAAAGATGCAATATTAACAAATTTCAATTTAAAACACATACCAAACAAGGTCACATGTATAAACGAGTTACAAGAGGGAAAACCCGTCCCAGAGTAGTTATATGACAGGCTGTATTTAAATGGTATTGCTGTCAATATTCAGATAATGCTAGTCGATTTTCAGTTAACCCCGCTGTAAGTGTGACATTGATATATCAAATGGAAATATTGAGAATGAAATCTTTAAGCATACTTTAAATCTACTTACCATAATCTAACCTGGACAAAGCTGGGTTTACAAAAATAGTATGGATAACTCTAGACGATAAGATAGTACTGATGGCCTCCTTGTCAACAATGGATACTTATGTGCATTCCGCGCAGCCAGCATGTATAATCCACTTTACAGCATGTAATTATATTACCGCAATGGGCTTAAGGTATCCCAGATGGCTAACGAGCATTGACCTTAGTAAATATTTTAGAATGATCATTCACATAAGTCTCCTGTGGAATCAACGATTGATACTAGGGGATAGACTACAGAAATAAAAAAAAAAATGTAGTTTCTGATTCCTAAGTAACATGTGCATATTTATTTCCGGTAACCATAGAACTATATCTCAAAACAAGCACAAACAGTTTAAGAAAAATAACATTTTATATTTAAATGCGCTCGGATGCCTATTATGATACAAGGGCGTAATAAAATATAATGTGCTTTGAAGTATATGTTACCGTTATTTACAGAGTAGCATCCGCGCTATACATGTAAAATTAGCAAGAAGCCAGTATATTAAATCGGATAATCACTATTTCACTTGAGCCGAACAATTGACAATACTTTCATACAAGCCAAACCCTCGGATAGGGTTGTCTACCCACACTTCTTGTGGAGCAAATTTAATGCTAAAGTTTCAGGAAAAATGTCTAGAATAAGACACTCATCGACAAAAAACTTACAAAAGTGAGAAAAACAAATGATGAATAATAATAATAGTGTGTGGCATATTTGATGCAGGAATATGTTGGACTTATCCGTTCTGTAGGGAAATGATCATCAAATCTTTTGTTTGATATTGCTATGAAGAAAGCTTAACATACTATAAGTTTGCCCCTCCCTTCTCTGCAACTGCTGCAGTTCTCGATGGTGGATTTCTCGAAAAGATAAGTCGGGGTAGTTTGCTTCAGAAACGAGCTTTGTCGACAGGTTTAAATCTGCGGTTTTGAAAAGCGCCGGACGAATAAGAATTCTAAATAGAAGGCTATGAAAAATTTAAACAGGATATGTGTTTTTGTGTTTAGACAAGGTTATCAACGACATCGAATGGTCGACATAAAACAGTTCAAACAGCACATATTTGTCACAGTAGGAGACCCTAGCGACATCATTTAGGTCATTTTACAGAGTTACTGTCCGGGTTCTTTATTAACAACGATTTTAATGCAGAATGGAGGAGCTCTATGAAATATTTACCGCCCTAGACGAAATGTGCAAAGGCTATCTGCTAACATCGTCACTAAGCCGCAACGAACAAATTATGGCATTGTCCATGCGATTGTGTGTGTTAAATATTAATATACGCCCTTACGCGAATCTAATAATTGATCACACACCGCCCTAGTGCATGGTCAAATTCACCAGTCACAGTTTTATCAAGCTGTCTTCTTCGTCTGTATTGTCTAGCATTTTTTGTTAGGCTATGTTTAGTCATTCCGTTTCATCTTCAAATTACCACAGAAACATATCTATCAAGAAGACAACTTTTACGTGCTCTACAACAACAACTACCCAAAGATATCGAGGAACACGTAACACTGTTGAATTGTTAAAATAAATCATCAAACGCTTTAATTAAGTATTAACGGCCAATAGTCTATACACACGATAAAAAAGATACCTTATTGCCTATCCAACCTCGGCAATTTACTACAGCTCAGGGCAATAAATAAATCTAGATACTAATTTCAGGAAGTGCGGAAGTAAACCACAATTTAAACTATCAATGTCCTGTTGGTTCTACGACTAAGAGCAGGTGTGCAATTATATAATGGTTGTAATAAATTTCAAGTTCAGCGGGTGTATGATGGAAACCAGAGTTTACACTGGCTGACAAATAATGAAGTACAAGGTTTGTTAATGAACTCCAGTAACTTAATAATCATATCAAAGATCAATTCCTCGTCTGTTTAAAATCCACGACCCCTTTATTGTGCGACTGATCCTCCTTCGATGTACCGTTGGCGGGTTCGCGTCTCGATCGACTTCAGGTATGTTAGATGGTTATACGATGTGGCTCTGTGAATTGCGCTTTCCTCCCACTTTTCTGCGGTGTCCAAGTAAGGCTTACTGACAGACGGACAGATGGTCACAAAGTACTTACTTACGTAACTTTCCAAAATGACATATTCACATAAATGTTCATAGGCTAATACGTTTGTTTTATAAAGGATTTAATCAAAAAAATATATTGCGCTGGTCGATTGGACACTGGAGTGTTTGTTGGATGATTAGAATATTGCGCTGTACTAAATTTTTCTTAACTTATACGTGTGAGCTGAATGAATATAATAAATCACCTTCGACGTCACTGGCAATAGCAAATTAATTATTTTAAATTTGCTGCATTTAGACGTTAGACTTCAAATATACTATAAAACGGTAGAGGTAGTTCGTCCGTATCATAGCACAGTCACTATAGGAATTGTGGAATGTTTATATTTTCAAGAGTTGTATTTTCTCTTTTCCGTCAATTACTGTGCAGTACAAATGATACAGCATTAAGTGTGCTAAATACTAATCCATCAAACAAGCACTTAAACTGGTAGAGGTCGATCAGAAGTTAAATTTCACAAGAGCAAAGGGGCCACACTTTAAGCCACTGTTAGAGCGTCCCGTGTGTGTCATTCTTGTGGAACAAAAAAACAACAGAATCTTTAAAAAATTTACATATCTGTATAAACAAGTGTCGTTTAGGGTGGCACTGATATTTATTTAATGTTCTACCACATACACCGTTAGCAATAGCAAGTCATGTCCGTCCTTCACCTTTCGTCTGCTTTGTGATTTGAAAGATGTGAACTTTACTTAAAATATACACTGTAGGTGGGGAGATCGAATACCCGTTGAATTAATACAGATTAATGTAAATGCAGTCCAATAACCCTGCATTTGTTCAGGGTCAGCAGTATTGAGAAGATCAGAAAAACACCAGATATGTCACAGGTAACAATCTTTACGTTTGTCAATGACGCAGTAGCGTCGAAATAATCTCAAAATATGGACGGCCTCTAGCTGGATATGTATTCGTTAATCTATATTCCATATAACGGTATATGTGGGAATTGAGTGGGGACTATCTGGCACAGCTGTCTAAACCGACCAGCTGATCTAATTATTTCATTTTAAACGAATGTAATATTGTGACCAGCACATGTATTGGAAAGCAATCGGTGTCTGGAGACCCGAAGTAGGCGTTAATAACAGAGAATATAGTATAAACAAACCAATACATTTTGTCCGGAACAAAAACACAGCCAAGAGACACTTAAACGGAACACAGCGAAACCACTGTAATTCCGATTGACCACGAAATAATAACGCTGTGGCAATGCTATTGGTATATTGTCTGGCCCTCAATGGTGATATCCAATTTTGGCAAGATGAACAATAAAATACACGTAAAACGGGTGTCTAGCTAATTTGCAGTTAACGCCGCGTATGAAAAATATAGTTTTATATGTGTGAATATGAAGGTAAACAATATATCGACGAAAACGCCTAAAACAACTAAGCCGTCAACGTTTGTTACGCAAATTAGCAACTCAAAAGGACGTCAATCGATTCAATTTACAGGCGAAGAGTTTCAATAAACGAACTTAATTAATTGAGTCGGAAAGATCTCACACTTAAAAAAAATGTCTTTCTCTTTTTCAGCAGACTGGCAAATTAACAGGCAACTTACCTCGAGATGAAAGCGGATTTATTCTGGTGTTGACGCACCCGTGACACTGAGCGCTGTCAATAGGCCAGAAAACTGGCAAGGACAAGCACAACCTGGTAGCAGTAAACCCCGAATTTCTTCTGTTAACGAGATCACATAAAAAGCGTATCACTAGTCGAGAGAGTCCACTGTTGTGAGCACTTGGGCATCGAACACTGCTAGTGGTTCTCGCATTTACGCTGTACCGTTGTCCAAAGTCTGCAGGCGTTATTGTCAATTTGTAGGTTTCTTTGGTAAGAAACGTCTACCCTACTCGAAATGCAGCCTGGAAGACATGGGTTTAAGGACGGAAAATTGATTGCCTGTGTCCTTTCAGAGGGCGTCTTCATTCACTCGCTCTCATTGCACAAGTATCCACCGAGACCGTCTATTTTAGAGACTCCTGCTTGCATGTTTCTTGGCCATTGCCGAGAAGACATCTGACGTAGAGGGCGTTAGATATTGATTACGACAAGCTTTGCACATACAAAACATAGGAACTAAAGTTAAATGTACCAACAGCAAAATAGCTTAATTACATTCAGCCATCAGAACGCCGTTACGAGAATGTGTAACAGCCAATTGTGGCGTGCAGAATCACTAAGTCATGTCTTAGGTGAGATTAAAAACGGCTCGTTTTCTAGGGCAATACAACTGTGGCTTTAGGAGCACAGATTAAATTGTTAAGCTAATGAATATAGATTTTTAAGTTATCTTCATGGTATTCTAAGCTGATATAATAATTATGTTGCATGATTTGGATCTACATCCTATCTTGAGTAGCTTTAATGGGTACTCATTTCATTATGGGTAATTGCATACAATGTTAAGAATACAGATATCGTCTAACACAGTAATATTTTACATAATGTTACAGATAACTCTAAAAGATATTGATAACAAAGATATAAAACATCAGAAAATGGAATTGTATGATCCCTGTGAAGGCATAAAGATTTGCAACAATTCCTGATTTAGTTTGATATATTGCCTCATTCCCTGGTAATGGTCAATCAAAACAATGGAATTTTATAAACATTAAAATTAATTATTAGTTGATCGCTATTATAACATCGATAACGTGATAGGATAATAACATTCAAATAATGCACTGCACTTGCTTTGAATTCGGATAAAGAATGATTTAAGAAATTCCAGATTTGGAGTTAACTCGAACGTATTTGACGAATTGCACACTTCAATAAAGAAACAAGACACCTATGCCACAGCACCAGCCAATCAAACAAGATCTTGTGGTGGAAAATTAGTTGTATCGTTGCCCGACGATTCTCGTATATATATATATATATATTATTTTGTATTGACAAACTGCGACATCGACCAAATATGGCCGTTGTTTTTATATTATATTATTTGGCGGGAATGGTCTTTAACTCTGTACTGAAGGGTACTCTGCTGTTATAACGGATTGAGCCATGTTTACTATGCGTAACCTAATACGACCAAAAGTCGGGGATACCTTGTTAAAACACCGCCATTATGTCTAGAGTCACCGCGTAGGACAAGTAGTTAACATCCTGTGGGGAGTTACATCACAGCTCAAAACATTAGCCTAACCCTTGTGCCACGTCCGGGTTTCAACCAAATTGTTTACCCTGTAGTAAAATTCGGTCAAATATTTTTGATGTTGGTTGTTTGTAGCTGGTATGTGCTGATAGTTAGTCCACTACTATTATGTAGAGGGATCAACGACCTCATACAACGAAGACTGTGCACCGTGCACAATATCTCAAAGTGGGAGCCATAATGCACAATATCATTTAGTGAAGTGCAATCATTTTGTTCATTAGAACAGATGTTAACTCAACCAACGTTTTAAGAGATTAAAAGAATCTTTTCTGTTCAAACCATAATCAGAACCTAATATTATAAAATCATGTTGAGGCTGTATTGTTTTACAGAATTTTGTGGATTACAATGCCCATCGTCATTTTAACAAGAAGGGAAGCTACACTATAGGTTTGCTGTAAAGAAGTGAATTTGTCTTTTATTTATCCGATGTTGATACTGTGAAATTTCTCAATAGATAGAATAATATTTTTCGGAAATTGGCGAACTGCAATCACAATCTATGCCTTATATACCTGCGGTCGGTTGTTCGAAGCACTATTAAATTTATTCCTCTATTAGGTGACGCCATTTCATGTTGTAGGTCTATCTCTAACCCGGTATTAGCGATTTAATCTGTTGTTAGCGACTAATACTCTTTCGAACAACTGACCCCTGGGGCTAGTTGCTCGAAGCTCTGTTAAGTTAAAGGTTCGTTACGTAACGTTGCGTAATAATGAATTTCTATTATGACGTGTGGTGCATTTCTTTGTGACGCAACGTCATCTAACTGGCTGTTAAGCCTAGCTTACGTCGCAGTTACGTCGAGTGAGAACTAGTTCCGATCAGTTCCAGTAGACAAGTTGACGATCGACGGCAACTAATCAGTCGTAGCTTTGAATGGGACATAACCGCAGCTGCGTCTATCGGCAACTAGTTGCCGTCCAGCTCCAGATAGTCGCACATGTTCTACTTTCTACGTCCAGTTGCAACTGATCGTAAGTAATCGCAAGTGACATAAGCTCTCTAACGACTGCGATCAACTAGTTCCAGTTAGTTGCGTCTAATCTTGACGTGAGGGGTGCTTTGTGACATAAGCGCTCAGTTGTCATCAGTCGCCGCCAGTTCTATCGCATCGCAGTGTGACATAAGCAGGGCTTAAGGCTAACGGAGTGTTGAACAACCGGACCTGGACGATATTGTATATAACGTCTTGGGTCAATCGGACAAGTTTTAAGTTATTCGTTACGAAATGTATAGCACGGATGAACGGACAGCATTTCTCCTTTACTGACGAGGACGTCGCAATCGGACTGTTTTAAAAAAATGCACACTCGTAAGTTGTGTAGAGCTGCCCCTCACGGGAATCTACACACATTGCATCTGACTAGTTTAGTATGATATTGGCTTATCTGTATCGAGAAGAATGTTCATCAGGCATAGTGAGAAAGAAAGCAATATTTTAACATATAGCGATTTGGGGCTGTCAGTAGAAGCTCAATATTCGCCAATGGAATTTATTTCCTTATACGGCGAATGTAATATTTTGTCACATAGTTTTCAAATTGCCATTAGTATTGGCAATATTTTGAAATTCCAGGACTGCTTGCTAGCTCGGGTATTAATATTCTCCGGTCGAAATGTCCATTTTAATCCACTCGTCTTCACTAAATATTGACTGGGTATTGCCACAGAAATTGACGCATAAAAGTCGTGTCCGTTTTACTCAATATTTTTATTGGCAACATATGTACACTTTCGTGTCTCTTCTGAAATATTGTCTCAGGAATTCATTACCCCAGGTTGCCTAATAGCCTCCCGATATTGGATTCAATGCCATTGAAAAGACATCCCATCTTTCCGCCTCAACGTCTTTCTCTCATTAGTATTCTGTGCTCACCGCTGTTCAAACACATGGTTTCAACAGGAGAGCTTTTTTCGCTTATCTGTTTGATTAAACCGACAATAGTTTTTCAATAATTGAGTTTCAAAAGCTGGCCGAACTATTTTAAACGGTCTTTCAGCTTGATCAAGCATGTAGCCATCTTGAAACCAGTCACCGAGTTAAAGTATTAGATGGTTTCCAGCTTCTAAGTGCAATCAAGGACTTAATGAATCTGTGCAACCAGGATACAACTTACGCTTGTCCTCCTTCCAGGGACACTCCAAACAAGGTCAAAAGAAATTGCCAAGAACCATTTTTATCAGCGTTAAGACGTAGATCGATAAATAAAATATGCACCAAGAAACGTTTAGCAGTCAACTTAAGACACCAAGTACAGCATACATCTCATAAGAGAGAAAAGTAAAGTTAAAAGTAAAAACAAAATTATGCGCCAATAGCTTAACGAAACTCGAGCAGATTGCACTCCAGTACCTTATCTCCTTATACAGTTGCAAGGGAACGAGTAAGCTGCAGGACAAACTAATCTAACACTTAATCGCCTGTTATGCAACTGATGTGAATAGAAAGGAGTTTACTTAAAATAGTGTTCATCAAGTTAGTAGTCTACATGAAGATATACGTCAGAATTCGTAGAGCTGTACGCATCTCTTTAAAATGTAACTGCTTAGCGGAGGGCCAGTATCACAAAGAACATACAATACACAACGTTGAATCGAGTTCACCATATACGCTTTATTCAGCCAGCAATTTGTTTGTATTTGTAAGAAGGAATAGTATCAAATGCTTTTCAAATAAGAAAATAGTAATTGTGAATATTTTAACGGCGATTTAAACACCTACAAACAGTTGGTTGCTTTTCATCAAAATTTGACATTCTGTACATTGTCTGACCAACTTTAGCATTGATATTCGTCTTAAGTGGAGCTCGCGGCCATAGATAAGAGATGAGCATGTCAGATTTGTGATTCTCCTTTGATACACTGTTCACAGGTTCAAGTCCCCTAGTAGACATAGCAAAGTATGGATTGCTGTGCCATTGAGACTTACCTTCGGAAAAAATTCCAATATACATGTATGACGGGAGCACCACCACTGGACTTTATATTATCTTCTCTTGTTCAACAGGACGTCGCGTTACATAATAAATATTAGATGATTTGATATTGATTACTGGCGAAACAAAATAATATTGTAGTAGAATAATAAGTGGTAAAGCGGAAGGCTAGGAAACAGCGACTTCCGACGGTCGTACACTGTCAGCTAGTTGGCAATTTAACAATAGTTAGTGGTCCCCGGACGCAACTTTGTAATACACATCGAGATGATCAAAGCGCGAATTAATTGACCAGGGAATTTTACATCAGTGTGGTTTGGCTGGTGGGATTCCGTATCAGACCATACAACAAAGTGAGTTACGACCGTACCTCAACTTATCTGTAACAACAACTCAATGTATGATGTTGTAGTGTGTGATGAACAGATGATGTTTTCCCATCATAGAATATGCTTTTTTAAGTTCATCGCTGCAGTGGATCTATATTCTACCGATTTCTATTTTAATAAATACATAACAAATATCTTGAGTGAACAAATGTCAAGAGAATTAATATTTGAGAGTTCAGGAACGGGAGTGGTTGATGTGGAACACAAAACGCTTCACTGAAGACGATCAACGAGAGTGCAACTTGATTTGAGGTTTGATGTCGGAACAGCCTATAAGGAGATGTCTAACTGCAAATCAAGTGCTGTTGATACCCAAGCTATGGCAGCTAAAATTAATTGGCTCGGCTCAAAAGTGCATGAGCCAAATCCCTGTTGGCTTACTAGAAAGGCTCATATCACCTTAAGATTTATCCGCTACAGATGATGGGATAGTAAAGTGTTGCAAACGAAGTACCTAGCGTTGTGTAGGTTCAAATAGAAACTGCCACATCGGTTAAAAAAGTAACACTGACTGTATTACAAAATTATGATTTTCTACTTCGACAAGGTAGGGACTCCTTGGGAATTCACATTTCTTTTAATCAGTCATGCGTTTATTAAGCGAAGATTTACAATCCAACAGATCAGTACTTTATAGTGAAAGTGACAAACTACTTGGAAACAAAACAATCCCTACTAATTAAAAAATATGTTTGGTCAAAAACAGTGACGACATATTTTTAAGCTTCTCCCAACGCCATCGAAGTCCTGTTTGTCAACAACACAGTAACGAATATTAAACAGATTCAGGTCCAAATTATTTCCAAATCATTTTTTACTTAAATAGTACACTTCTTTCAAAGTTTATGTTTGAAATACTTAATAATTTTTTTGTTTGATTGCGGTTTAAACATCGTACTCACGGATCTGTCACCTATATGACAATGG
>JARFOD010085675.1:3885-18714 GCA_031763545.1 Mopalia muscosa | reverse complement strand
CGGTCACAAACTATCAATCCTCAGTCCCAGTCACAAATTATCTATCCTCAGTCCCGGTCACAAAGTGTCAATCTTCATTCCCGGTCACGCTGTCATGAGTCAGTCCTGGTCAAAAACTATCAATCCTCAGTCCGGGTCACAAACTATCAATCCTCAGTCCCGGTCACAAACTATCAATCCTCAGTCCCGGTCACAAACTATCAATCCTCAGTCCCGGTCACAAACTATCAGTCCCGGTCACAAAGTATCAATCTTCAGTCCTGGTCACGCTGTCATGAGTCAGTCCCGGTCACAAACTATCAATCCTCAGTCCCAGTCACAAATTATCTATCCTCAGTCCCGGTCACAAAGTGTCAATCTTCAGTCCCGGTCACGCTGTCATGAGTCAGTCCTGGTCAAAAACTGTCAATCCTCAGTCCGGGTCACAAACTATCAATCCTCAGTCCAGGTCACAAACTATCAATCCTCAGTCCTGGTCACAAACTATCAATCCACAGCCCCAGTCAAAAACTATCAATCCTCAGTCCCGGTCACAAACTATCGATCCTCAGTCCCGGTCACAAACTATCAATCCTCAGTCCCAGTCACAACCTATCAATCCTTAGTCCCGGTCACAAACTATCTATCCTCAGTTCTGGTCACAAACTATCAATCATCAGTCCTGGTCACAAACTATCTATCCTCAGTCCCTGTCACACTGTCATGAGTCAGTTCCAGTCTCAAATGTCAATCCTCAGTCTGAAAGCCATATATGGGATAACTAGATTGATTCTGGGGGAATGTCAGGTAACATGCCACGGCTCAACATATAATGACGATACTATTTTTGTTTTGTCAGTGGGCACCTTTTGTGATTCAAAACAAATCCGGAGGAGAGGTGAGCTATGAAGGGTTTGGAATGGATCTGCTATCCGAACTGGCCAGTAATCTGAACTTTAGGTGAGACACAGTTGTGTGTGTGTATAACGTATGCTAGAAACGAATTAAACCATGTGTTGAATAAAAGTTCAAATTGTATGCAGTAGAAGTTCGTATTAATTACTTGGTCTGTCCTGAACAGAACAGTGATATTTATGGGATTCATGGATGGATTGACCACCACCAGCTCTCTCGTGAAACCTCATCATCCTATCACATGGTAGCTCACGCTCTAAAACGTGCTTTTTTGTATTCTGGGAATTGTGGGAATCCGTCTTATCAGTGACCCTCTATCACACAACAGTCACATGTATTTGTTTTGATTGTTCTTTTCAAACATCTTCAGACTCCAACATTTGATTAAGTCCATCGCTGTCTTACCTCCATGCCTTTCGTGCAACTACACGTCTGCATTGGAAAGATAAATGGTACTTGATCAATACAAAATGAGACTCCAAGAAATAGATCAAGTACTGGATTTCGATACAATTAGGCCTCCCTCTAGTAAGAAGGGGGGCATATAGGTTTGACTTTTTCTGTCCGTGTGTCGGTCTGTCCGGGAAGCTTGTCCGCGCTGTATCTTGGTTAGCCTACTATTTCCCTTAGGCTTTTGAGATTTACATAATCCATTCTTCTATGTACACAGATGTGCGACGTAGAATATAATCGTGGAATTGTGCAAATTATCCCATAAATTATGCAAATTGGCTACAATTTTTGGTAAGCTTCTCCTAGCTGTATCTTGGTTACTATTTCCCTTAGGCTTTTGAAACTTGCATAGCGAATTCTTCTATGTACGCCGGTGTGCAACGTAGAAAAAAATTCAGGGAATTATCCAAATTTCCCCATAAATTATAAAAATTGGCTCCGTATAGCCGGGAAGCTTGTCTGGCCTGTATCTTGATTACTATTTCACTTAGGCTTCTGAATCTTGCATACTGCATTCTTCTATATACGCAGACATGCAACATAGAAAAAAAACACGGAATTATGCAAATTTCCCCAGAGAAATTATGCAAATTGGCTCTATTTTTGGAAAGCTTGTCTCGGCTGTATCTTGGTTACTATTTCACTAAGGCTTTTTGAACTTCCATAGTTAATTCTTCTATGTATGCAGATGTGCAACGTAGCCAAAAAATCATGGAATTATGCAAATTTCCACATAAATTATGCAAATTAGCCCTGTCCAGGCTCGACCTGACCGCTCTTTTTTCATTTCGATTTGTTAAACTTCTATATTCCATTCTTCTGTATACACAAATGTGTAATGTATAGAAGAAAAAAACATGGATAAAAAATAACGGAAATTATGCAGATGTCCAACGTAAAAAAAAAGTCATGGAATTATGCAAATTTCTGCATAAATTATTGGAATTTGCTTTGTCAAAATTATTGTTTTTTGTTTCAGCTCTGTCCTGGCTGTGTCTTAATTACTATTTAACTAAAGCATTTGAAACTTGCATATTGCATTCTTATCCATGTACAGATGCGCAAAATAAATAACAATTCATTAGGTTATTTTTTGCATTTCACTTCATGTAGTTATGTGCGTGTTGTGTGGACTACGGGTATGGGGCATATTGTTTAGCAATCTTTGATTACTCTTCTCTTGTTTAAAATGTGAACGTAAAACCTGCGCTTGATCATGTTTTATAAGTTAATTTTGAGCACTGTCTTCCGTCATTATTATTACCTCTTGTATAGTAGACTCCGGCTGTCTTTGAATCTACTCATTCTATTGGTGGGTGGATTTAGGGGAAAACCCCAGTTAGGTAAAGGTCTAACTGACTAGTGGAGATGTTAATGTCAGGCCTCAGTGAGTCTAACTGACTGGTGGAGACGTATATTTCATACCTCATGTTACGGCGAGTCTAACTGACTGGTGGAGACGTATATTTCATACCTCATGTTACGGCGAGTCTAACTGACTTGTGGAGACGTATATTTCATACCTCATGTCACGGCGAGTCTAGCTGACTGCTGGAGACGTATATTTCACGCCTCATGTCACAGCGAGTCTAACTGACTGGTGGAGACGTATATTTCATACCTCATGTCACGGCGAGTCTAACTGAATGCTGGAGACGTATATTTCATACCTCATGTCCCGGCGAGTCTAACTGACTGCTGTAGACGTATATGTCACGCCTCATGTCACGGCGAGTCTAACTGACTGCTGGAGACTTATCAATTTAATTAAAACCGCTCCCCCGGTTTTGTTTGTCGCTATATGGAGATCTAACGCAATCGCCCCGCCTACAATGACGATTGATTTCTTAAATTGACCATTCAAAGAGCTACTTCTCAATTCTGTTGTGTAAAAACTGAAGATTTCCGTCGACAAACCGTAGTTTCCCGACTGAGTATGTTTACATGACCAAGGATACATGTACATGAAAATCGGACAACTTCTGGTTGTTTTGGCTGCATTTGGTGTTTACCATGGCCTCGTGTTATCTGTGTTTTTATTTGACAATAGAAACTGTGACCCCAGTAAGCTTGACCTAATGGCACAGTATAAGTAGAGTGATTGTGTTAGATCCCAATAATGCGAAAAAGAAAACACGGGGAGCGTTTATGTTTGTTTGTTTGTTTTGTTTGTTTGATTGGTGTTTAACGTCGTACTCAAGGGTATTTCACTTATATGACGGAGTATTTTGCAAGGCCATGGCCCACCCGCTTCCTCACGGGGAGAGCGTTTATGAGATGTGATTTTAATTAGATTGGGAGACGTATATGTCACGGGTTATAATGCAGTGATTCTAACGGGCTGGTGGTAATGTATGTCACGGCTTATGTTGCAGTGATTCTAACGGGCTGGTGGTAATGTATGTCACGGCTCATGTCTCAGTGAGTCTAACGGACTGGTGGTGATGTATATGTCACGGCTTAAGTTGCAGTGAGTCTAACGGGCTGGTGGTGATGTATATCACGGCTCATGTCTCAGTGAGTCTAACGGACTGGTGGTGATGTATATATCACGGCTCATGTCGCAATGAGTCTATAACGGACAGGTGATGATGTATGTCACGGCTCAAGTCGCAGTGAGTCTCAATGACTGATCGAGACGTATACGTCTTGCCTCATGTTGCAGTGAGTCTAACGGACTGATGGTGATGTATATGACACGCCTCATGGTGATGTATATGTCACGCCTCATGCCGCAGTGAGTCTAACGGACTGGTGATGATGTATATGCCACGCCTAATGTCGCAGTGAGTCTAGAGGACTTGTTGTGATATATATGCCACGCATCATGCCCCAGTGAGTATAACGGACTTGTTGTGATGTATATGTACGCCTCATGTCGCAGTGAGTCTTACTGACTGATGTTGACATAGGCCTATATGGCACGCCAAATGTCGCAGTGCGTCTGACCGACTGATGGAGACGTATATGTCATGGAGACGTATATGTCACGGCTCATGTCGCAGTGAGTCTAACGGACTGGTTATGACGTATATGCCATGCCTCCTGTCGCAGTGAGTCTCAATGACTGGCGGAGACGTACATATCATGCCAGAAGTCCATCAACCAGAAGTGTGAAACACCGGGTTCGTAGTCTAAACGGCATTTAATTGTTTCCCTCGACCATGTTATAAGAGATAGGTTGACGTAGCGTGTGTGTTGTGGCCAGTCTGTTCACAGAAAAGTCTACCTAGCGCCGGTTAGATTTGGATCGGTAGCTCTCCTGAAACATCGGTAACTATTGTTTAATAGTTTGGTCTGATTTTCACTCTTGAATTATGCAGAGTGTGAAAGTCGTGAATGCCACCACAGGAGGACATGGTCTTGTTCGAAATGTTATTATATTAATGCCATGGCTTGGAGCGATCTTACCTATAACTTTACTGTGATTTATTTCCTACGTATTATTTATTATTTTCCTTTTTCATAAGAACACATTGCACATACACAATAAAATAGTTCGATTATGATATAAGTGTGGATTTTCATTGCAACTATTCTGACGGCCCACGACCGCTAGCAGCAAACTCCCATCGTTCCACGCGCCATATCTTTTCGCAAGCTAAAACCAGGTCAAATCGACTGGGCGAGTAGGTGTTATATTGAATTCTAGAATGACCTCCCCTGAAGGTTCGCCAGTCCGCCACAAGATTTACATGGGCAGATTTTGGACACAATGCCGTACACGCTACTGATATGGGCGTTTTACACTTCTAGTTAATGGGCTACTGGTCATGCCTAATAGTATATTGAGTCTTAACTGACTGACGGATACGTATATGACACGACTCATGACTGTGAGTTACAACTGACTTGTGGAGGCGTATATGTCACGCCTAATGTCCAGTGAGTTACAACTGACTTGTGGATGCGTATATGTCACACCTAATGTCCAGTGAGTTACAACTGACTTGTGGATGCGTATATGTCACGCCTAATGCCCAGTGAGTAACAACTGACTTGTGGAGGCGTATATGTCACGCCTAATGCCCAGTGAATTACAACTGACTTGTGGAGGCGTATATGTCACGCCTAATGTCCAGTGAGTTACAACTGACGTGTGGACGCGTATATGACATGCCTCATGTCGCAATGAGTTACAACTGACTGATTGATAGTATATGACACGCCTCATGTCGCAGTGGCTCTAATTGACTGATAGAGACATATATGTCACGCCTCATATCGCAGTGAGTCTAATTGACTGATGGAGACATATATGTCACGCCTCATATCGCAGTGGCTCTAATTGAATGATGGAGAGGTATATGTAACGCCTCTTTTGCAGCGAGTCTAACTGACTGACTGAGACGTATATGTCACGGCTAATGTTGCAGTGAGTCTAACTGACTGGTGGAGGCGTATATGTCACGCCTCATGCCGCAGTGAGTCTAACTGACTGGTGGAGACGTGCATGTCACGCCTCTAGAATACATCGAGGTCAGTCAACGTATCTTGCTCATGTCCCACAAAAGACTATGTAATTACAAATATGTATCTTAAAAGCAACATTCTCTTTTATCAAATATTCAGTATTATACGATATTTCTCAGGGACAGAACGCTTTGAGATACCGTAGTGCTCTTAGTTCTACTTTAACCTATAGGGAGGTTTCGAGTTAGGACGAAACGACAACAAAAGACGTCCCTTTGCGAAAAAATGCTTCCTCTTTATTGTACGGTAGACCAGATTGTCTGTACCTTAACATTGCTTGGTGTTAGTTTTTATGGAAACTATAGCTTCAAAATTGTACTTATGCACAAAAATATATATATATATATTTTAAGCCATATGAAAAGGAAATCCATGTGGTTTTATTATTGTTTACTTATTAATTTGCTATAATCCTTATACCGCACATTTTAAAAAGAGACGTCGCTCTGTTGTCGTTACGTCATAACTGGAAAACCACGTACTCAGTGCTTAGCCGTCGCGTGAAATTGTTGTTTTCGTGTATTGCCAAACTTTTTAATCCTAATTTAGACCTAGTTTACAGTATATAGACTAAGTTCTACCACTAGAAGACTTTATTACAATCATGCATGTAATTTCATAAGAGGCCATAAAATGTCAAAGAATTTAAAACGAAATCAACTGCTAAACTTACCTTAATCTATATTGGATGTATTGGTAGTTTATGTGAAGATGTATTATAAGGCATCAATTTTGGTCAAGGTGTTTTAAAGATAAAAGGTTTTTTAACAGCTACACGGTCTATGAGCCGGATGACTTGGAATGGGGAAGGATCTTAGATGACCGATGGACAGGTCTGGTTGGTGAAATGCACCGAAAGGTATGCTTAATCTAGACATATGCATAACGTTAAAAATCATTCAGCCTACCCCAATACTTACATAAAGTTACATTCGTTACGTTATCGTTGACATTTTATAAACACTTAAGAACAAATTTCAATGGCTGGGTGCCAATCAATGTTTCATATCTGGAAATGATATCTATAGATTCTTCCGTATTTACCAGACGGGTGACATGACAGTGGCACCGTTATCTATTCAGCCTGAGAGAGAATTGGTCATGGATTTTACTTCGGCATTCTACACGGATTACACAGTGATTATTCTAAAAAAGCCCCACGAGAACAGCAGTAAATGGCGGACGTTAGTGGATCCATTCCAGACGGCAGTAATCCTAGCGATCATAGCAGCCCTACCAGTAGTGTCTTGTGTAGTGACATTCTGCGAGAAAGTATCGCCGTGTTATGAGGACATCCCTAACAGAGACCGATATCCGGGTCTCCACCACTTCACCGACAGTTTCTGGTATTTACTCGGGGCTTTGCTCACTCAAGGTAATGTTTTACCGTCATAACACCATTTATCAGCTTTAGGGACATGATCGACCTGGGTGAATTATAAACTTCATGTATATAAACACCCAGCAAACCATCTTATAAGTATGCTACTTTGGTATTTGAGCCATCCTTCCTCTATCAGCCGTCTGTAACAATGGTAAAGAGGTTAAATAGGAATCAATGGCATTTTTCATATCTATGTTACTTACTAAGCAGGAATACACTTTTGCTAGCACATTCTGATCCCTTTGTAATACTTAACAGGTTATTACCAATCGTCATCCAGTAGGAACACTGGGCATTTCCTGCCCTAAAGGGTAACGGGAAGCAGATTTGTTTGTGATGTTCTGTATTTGTGTCGGTCGTCATATAAGTGAAATAGCCTTGACTTGAGTACGAAGTTAAAACCAAATCAAACAAACAAAATCAGTGGAAACACGCGTGAACTAGCACCTTCTGATCCCTTTGTAATGCTTAACAGTTTATTACCCAATGGCTTCAGTGAAAACACGCGTGGGCTAGCACCTTCTAATCCCTTAACAATGCTTAACAAGTTATTCCCCATTGGCTTCCAGTGGGAACACCATGGACTAGCATCTTCTGATCCCTCTGTAATGCTTAACATGTCATACCCTATCGGCTTCCAGTGGTAATACGCGTGGGCTAGCACCTACTGATCCCTTTGTAATGCCTAACATGTTATTCCCCATTGGCTTTCAGTAGGAACATGCGTGGACTAGCACCTTCTGATCCCTCTGTAATGCTTAACAGTTTAATCTCCACTGGCTTTCAGTGGGAACACGTGTGGATTAGCACCTTTTGATCCCTCTGTAATGCTTAACAGGTCATTCCCCATCGGCATTTAGTGGAAACATGCGTGGGCTAGCACATACTGATCCCTTTGTTATGTTTAACAGGTAATTTCCCATTGTCTTTCAGTGAGAACGCACGTAGGCTAGCACCTACTGATCGCATTATAATGCTTAACGCTTAATGTTTAACGTTTGGGGCAGCATCTGATCCCTTTACAATGCTTAACAGGTTATTTATTCCCCATCGCTTTCAGTGGGAACACGAACCTTCTGATGCGCAGTCTCATGTTGACTTGGGAAGTAACTAAGGCTTGAACCAGTACATTTTGAACTTCCGCTTTAGGCCTACATGCCACATTCTTTTTTCAAACTCTATATTCACAGGTTAAATGTTTTGTCTGTATTATAATGCTTTAACAGTATTTCCGATGCAATTGTTTACAGGCGGTATATACCTTCCGCGCAGTCAATCCAGCAGAACGATCACAGCATTTTGGTGGCTTTTCTCTATAATCGTGGTAGCTACATACAGTGGTAACCTCATAGCCTCCCTAACCGTCCTCAGAAATAATGTCCCATTTAAAACACTACAAGAGATGGTCGAGCAAACGGACTACAGGTGGGGAACCACAAATGGCACCTACCTCAATATGTTACTTCAGGTTAGACTCTCTCTCTACCACAGTGTTTAGTTTTTGTGGGAGTTGGTACTGGATGCTATCTAGGTACAGTCGTTTTTATCCAAAATTATTTTGAAAGGATTGTCATTGATAGATAATATGGGAATGTGAGAGTGAACTGCTTAAATGTAAATAAATGCTAGACGTGTAAGATTTCGCTTGTTCCTATGGTAACCGGTAAATTGTTCACAGCGAAATCACAATTCCAAATTAGATACGCTATATTGTACTGTCATCATACGTTGATTTGACAAAACCATTGAGCAATTAGTCGGAGTGGACTGTGCGTTTGTCCTCTTTCTGACAAAATGCATATATAACGATAGCTTGAAAATGAATTCAAACTTGGGATATAAGTTGCTCATATTAAGAAGACGTTTTCGTTTCACGAGATCCGGCAAACCGTACAGATTCGGGTTCTGAGTATACAATACATGTTGTGAACACGATAAATTGATAATAAAATCACATATTTTGTTTATACTTGGAGTATTGCTTCAAGTCGTTAACACATGGAGCGGGATTTCCTTTCTCCAAATTTTGAAACAGTATGGCCATGTGGTGTAATTTTACAATATGTAGGTGTTGTGAATACAATGCATTGAAAAAAATCACTGATTAACTTAATACTAGCACTGTCCTTTTCACCCTTGACATCCATTCGGATTGTATTTTCATTTTATTTCACACAATATTTTCATGTCACGTGATAGTCCGTGGCTGTGTGGAACAGACTGCCCCTGGTGTGTCAATCTGCAGTCACTCTACAAACCAATTATGTGGCTTTGTCCACTTACGAAAATGTGATCAGTGATTTGCTGCAAACCCTTTACTCCACTTGAGTGTTGTAGACAAGCATTATTTAATTTCTTAAATATTCAAAATTTTAAAATATCTCGATCTAATCTATAATTTAACAGAAAACTTACTATGTCGGATTTAACTTCCCTCTTTTCTCTTTTAGACTTCTAAAGATCCCATCTTCCAGAAATTGTGGCGTGGAATCAAACAGTTTCAGAAAGGAGACCCTAGTGTTCTTAACCCAAATCATACCTTTCAGATTGAGAAGGTCAAGGCTGGAAAATATGCCTATTTCAATGACGAATCTTCTCTGCAGCAAGCAACCTTAACGGATTGTAGTCTGACACTTATGAATGAGAAATTCCTGCCACTTCAATTTGCAGTGGGACTACAACAAGACAGTCCATTCAGAGAACTCTTCGATACACAGTAAGTCGATTCAAGAGAGAGCCTGATTGTTTTCTTCTAAGAAAACAAGTTTTCAACCATGAGTTGATATATGTGATTTAATATATGTCCTACACGTGTCATTGCATTGAATTATGTATTGATCACATGAGGGAGCGGGTGGGCCATGGCCCTTAGAATACTCCCTTGGCTTCCTCGGTCGATCGTAAGAGGCGAGAAAAGAGGTTGCTTTCTGTAGCCCTGGTGTTATCAGAGCTAAAGGGTAACGGGAAGCAGATTTGTTTGTGATGTTCTGTATTTTTGTCCGTCTCTATGCAATACTCTTAAGTACGACGTTTAACACCAGTCAAACAAATAAACAAACAAGCACATTTTTTATTTTTATATATTATTTTATTTGGTTTTGTGTTTTTAACAAGTTGGTAATACTGTTTATTTCAGAATGGTTAAGATTAGCGAAAGTGGATTGTTGGAAGTGTGGAAAAGGCGATGGTGGTTGCGGAACAGTACATGTATCGGCCTGTTAGTACGACAAGCCAAACCCATCTCAATCCTGGACGTTCAGAGTGCCTATTACCTGCTCCTGGCCGGCATTACAACAGGTATAATAGCTATGGTAGGGGAGACCATCAGACGGGTGTGTGGCAGAAGAAACCGGTCAAAATGAGTTCGCCACATTTATTGATTAATGTTTCGTGTTAGCAAAACGCAACTATTCAGCCAATTATACACGAGCTTACTCTTGACAAAAGGAACAAGTGGAAAGTACCGAGTGTTAATTTAGTTGAAGTTTATTTAGAATTGGTTATAAAATCCTTCTATACGGCAACAACGTTTGTACAGTTAGACTTTAGTTCTCAGTTTAACAATACTGAAGGTAGTCGGTATTTACTTTATGTATGCAAGTAACATAGGTGGTCTGTGGAACACATATATACAACATCTCCTTGTGAATAAACCTGCTTACCACATTCCTACTTTAGCAGCAAAAAGGAAGGAAGTGTCGATTTTATAGTTAAACCGGTTACTTATATTTCAATTGCAATAAGGGCCTGTGTAGAAAGAACATAAGTCAGCAACTCCTGGTCCAGTGGTCAGCGTACCGAATAGTTGAAGTTCCTTCTATGTACTGCTTACATGTTCAAGAGTCCCAAATGCTGTCCTAGCTAAATGCTGATGTGGTGTCCTAAGTTATGTCTGATATATTGAGCATGGATTGAACCAAAGCATATAATCCGGTCTATCCACATAACACACAGTCATAGAGAACGACTGGTTTAATAATTAGTAATACTCACTGAATAATATGAATGACACAACTAAATTACAAAACAAAACATTGACTGTCAGCTACCATTTTTCTCTCTGTTAGAAGTCGTTAAATTGGGTGATTTCGGTATCATTGCGGTCCAACAGGAAATAACAAAATGTAAATCTTTGATAAAATAAAAATGCTTCTTCCATACTTTTATCGTGAATGTTAAGCATAAACCTAACAGTAACCGATCTCGATATGTACCAAAACAGCTTCGTGAACCCAGAACAATACAGATCATTGTGATAAATATGTATTCTCCATAGTGTTAGACTCCTTTCCTGTACATGTTTTAATGCCTGTTACATTTTATTTTGGTTATAAATAATTTCAACACACCACGGCGAAGGATATATAACATAGAGCTCGCTCTCTTTCAAAATCTTAACCAGCTTGTCACCTTCATTCGCTAACCGTTTGTTGGTTGTCGTTGTCATTTGCACTGTAACTGTTGTAAGCAGAATGGCAATCTTGTTCAAAGGTATATTTGACACTATATCTGATTGTGGTTATTTCTCATTGTTGTTTGATCTTGCTACCTATCGGGAGATACAAATATGTCAATATAAACATGACGATATAAAACATTTGTGAACACCATAAATTTTCTTCGATATTGCTTTAATTCTGTTCTAGTTCAGCTGAATTATAACCCTTCTCCGCATTTATATTCACTCGTTTATATAATTCCTCAACAGCCACGGGTCTCATGGCACTGGCTGTGTGGACATCAGCAGGTCAGTGATATAGTTCTAGGGACCCTTGTTAACTCTGACGGAGTAAAATATTTCTATAGCGCAGAGAGTTGCCGATATGAAAATGCCTCCAATAAGAACATAGAAGGCACTTTGGATGTCTATTAACATGATCTTCTTGGCCTCAGTTTGGAGAAGTGACTGACAAGGGATTGATTTGGCTGACCAGCGCTTCGTCCACATCTCGATTAAACCGCCTTCATGGAATGACCGCACCCTACAACAACGAGTGCAAATCGTAACTGCTGATTTATAACTCATTTTAACTTATGAGCATGTAATAAAGAACTGCAGGCAATGCATTTCAGATCCAATTCAAATGTTATTATTTCGTGTTGACACGTGACCCATCACCGGAACACATATCATCTTTACACTTATACATGTGAAGAGACAACATGTGACTCAAGACTTGATGTCCAAGCATTGGTCTAATTCACACACCATGTGACTCAAAACTTGATGTCCATGCATTGGTCTAATTCACACACCATGTGACTCAAGACTTGATGTCCATGTATTGGTCTAATTCACACACCATGTGACTCAAGACTTGATGTCCATGCATTGGTCTAATTCACACACCATGTGACTCAAGACTTGATGTCCATGCATTGGTCTAATTCACATGTTTGATTTTCACTGGTGCATACAGCTACCATTTCCATATCGTTAAAACTTTGTACACAAACAGTATTTGGCAATTGTCGCAAAGAAAGCACAATGTTTCGAAACAGCATGGAGGGACGTATATGATTGGACAATTAATTTGACTTACTGTTCTGTGAACATGTACGTAAAGGCTGAATCCTTGGGGAGACCTATACTGTATTGGAGCATCAAAAACTCTTCATCACCCTTAACAAAGTCACAATTAGTCTTCACTAAAGTGTCAATGATGACAGAGTCGGCGATGTAAACGTAGTTTCCCTGTTCCAAGAGAGCAGCATGTCCGTCAAGGCCTACCGACGTGATACCAGGCTCTGTCTGGGCAAACGTCTTCATTCCAACGCCCACCTGTCGGTATTCTGGGTCCTTAGATGTCTAATCAGTATTATTTAAAACAGAAAAACAAACTACGAACCTTTTTTTAACATCTAGACATATTTATAGAAGGGTATATTATATTAAACTAACAATGGTTTAACTTTTGAACGTCATGAAAAAGTGTCCTAACATAACTGGATCATTTCTGGATAAGCATTTCTTGTTTTGTGGGATGTGTAATCACAAGACCAGAAGTGATTATCCATACATTATATAGTTAACAGTGGTTTATTCAAACAGGTACCTTTCCCAAGAGGGACGTTAAGCAAAATTCTAACCATCCATGGGTTGCTTGCCGTGCGCAATTATACATAAACAGGAACACAGCTCAGCGATCTTAATGAGACAACAATGGCCGCTTGGTTTATCACAGTTTCCACTCCCTTCCTTCACCGACTCGCACTGCATGAGCATACCAATAGTTAAAATCCATCCCGAAGACAAAAATAGGCTATGCTTTAAATTAATAAATTCATTATTGATGCTGTGATATTTTCAATTCCCAAGGGGGTAAAAACACGTTACATTCCAGCGTACGTCACAATCGCTGTAGTTTATATGGCATCAAAATATCATAACCTTGCTTTGGAAGACTTTTCTGGCGTTTTTTGCCGTTTTTGCCAGGTGATGCAACTTCCTATTTCTGATTGGTTGTTGACAGTTTACTGCAAACAATCGTCAAAATGACGACAGGGGTCTTTAAAAATCTAATTGAGATCCCTGGCTCGGGCTGAAACCCCTAAACCAAACTCTGCTTACACATTGTTTAACTTTTTATGATTGAATGAACATTTTTTTTTAATTTTACTCATTGGCGCTTATTGTCATACTCATTAGTGTTTCACGACCTACCGGCAACAGGTTGAAATCTGGAAAAGAAACCTTGTAAACGTTGAAACATACCTTAAAATCGACAATCTTTTTTTTAATTCTGAAATTAATGCTTCCATCAAAATTGATCAGCTATTGAACCATATACGTATTATCACATGCTGGACGCTTTATACCTATTTTGTAAGCAAATGCGACTATTTATGCACGTACGACTTTTAAACCGAAAACTATAATTTGTATATCATCACATCAATGAGACCATACTCCATGCTGGAAAGAGCATAAATTTGTCATAACCTCAGTGGTCAAAGGTGTAACTTTTTTCTACAGAATTCACATTAATAAGTAAAGAAGAGTAACTCAACAAAAAAAAAGCAATCAACCCAACTAAATACCTGAAAAAGCTCAAATATGTAGGTGCCTTTATTGGTCCCCCATTTGTACTGGTCTTGTTGAAGCATCCCAGCCATTGTAGTGAATGGTTTCTTATCTCTGGTGACTGCCAGGAAAGCCATGAGGTTCCCGCAATATGTGGCTACCAATAACACCACAAAGAGCCACCAAAAGGACAGGATAGTGCGACCCGACATGGCGCGGGGTACATAATGGCCACCTTCAAAACAAATTTTGTTTCTAATTTAAATAGAAAAATATAAGTTTTGTATCGAAGAATATGTATATTTAATATATGAACATGAAATAAGGCTTCTAGTACATAATGTTTCCTGTACAGGTGTCAAAAAAGCAAGTTTACAATAATTGTAAGTATATGTTTTCTTACTTCTTGAGAAGAGTGCTCCGAACATGTACCAAATACATATATCAAGGTGATGAAGACCTGGATGTTTGCGGCGCTCTGGTATGTTACCATAGTACGGGGAGTACTTCTCACAGATCCAAACAAACAAAGTCACCACGGGAAATACACACGCGACAGTTATCAGGATTTCCCAGTTCAAGGGGCGCAACAAAATCATCC
>JARFOD010085664.1:0-18714 GCA_031763545.1 Mopalia muscosa | reverse complement strand
TAGACCATGTAGGGAAGCTTTGAATAAAATATTAATATGATTGGAGCAGCAGTTGCTGAGATATAGTGATAACAAGACTTGTTATGGGACAGACGGATGGACCACGGAGAGTGATGAGAATAGCCCACAGACAGAATGACTGTGGGCTAAAAATTACAAGTTGAGATAGGCGGGACTTGCATGGGCTAAGACGGAGGAATTAGACCTATATAGTGTACAATGTGCTATTGACGCCCCAGTTCCAGCCTAAAAACTACATTTTTATTTCCACATACCACAGACGATGTTTACCGTATCTACAGCCACCAGAGGCATGATCAACCGATGTATAGAACACTCAACCGGTAAGAATAATCCTGAAACAATAAATATAAAGTACAGTATTTTCGCTATTGTGGGATAACACTTCTAAAATAAAGTTTAAATCACACAAACTATTCCAAATGTGACCACCAGTTATATATGGTACAGAACACGAAGTCGAAGACCGCTGAACTTCAAATGAAACAAAATAAAAAGCAGGATGCAAATCCAACACAGCAGCGGTGTCAAAATGCTAAGTGTAACCTCGCAAAAGAGTTAAATTTAACATCTGTTTTATCAAACATATTGAGAGCACAAAGGGAAGCGTTTAAAAATAAATTATACATAACATAATATGTACTTTATTCGCCAAGCACTGTACTAATCAATGGTACAAAGCACAGACACTTGTGGTACAAAGTCATGCTCATGGTAATTCCTTAACCAGGTCAAGTACATTGAGGTGACTTCTCAGAAATTGAGAACTTTTGCCTCATGGCGGTAGTCGGTGGGTTTGGCTTACCCGCGACACGTTTGACTTCTAAACTCTCCTAACAAGCGATTTCCTAATATACATAATTACCACAATTTGATAATAATAGTATATTGTAATCCAGATTTGACGGACTTTCTAAACGTAATTATCATAAAAAAGAAATACTTACTTGTGAAGGTGAAGACCAGTGTGGCTATGGTAAGGCGTGCAGTAAACTGAACTGTCTGGGAACTATCGCAATGTTATTCAAATGTAGGTCACATATTCTGTTTAAAGGGCCTATGCGTAACACAACAATTGATTGGTTGGAGTACTGTCAAGGGCTTTATATTAAACTGTTTATAGTGGTCGCTTTTGATTCATAGTCCAGTTTATTTGTTTAAATGATTTATAACATTAATAAAGTATTTGTACCATTCAGCCCATGGAATGTAAAGATGATTTATTTCTTAAATCGGCACAATTGTTACAGGTTCTCCTCCATGGACGCATGCTGCAATAAAATTGCATTACCTGGCCTACAAGAAATATTGGGTCCTGAGTTCCCAAACCGAAAGTGTTTGGATAGTTCTATCTATGGCTTAAATTTGGGCAAAATCCCTCCACAGGAATTGTCTAACCCTTCCCGAATTCGTGTTTGTTAAAGCACTCATCAAATTTCCAATAAAGGGTCATCTTCCCTCGGTAAAAAGGAAAAAGACGGTCGTCGAATGTAGTCTCTTTTCCTTTCTTACCTTGCCTTCAGAGCCGGAGAACCCTAAGTTAACTAGTCTACAACAGTTAATTTGGGATGACATCTCTTAACCCAACCCAATAAGAATGGATCTTCCATTCGAATGGAAGAAATGGTACGAACACAGTTAGGCAATATATGTAATATACACGCACGATCTTCGTCCCATTGACGTGTCCTGAGTCCTGACATCATCACAGACACCTTAATTTAAAGTAGCGCCACACTTGTTTGTTGTCGGTTTTGATGAATTAACAACTTTCTGAAGCTGTCTGCACAATAGTCCAATAGAACTTTTGCCATGCATGTTTCCGCAAATTGCAGCAAGGGTAGAAAAGTGTTAGTCCCATCTTACGCATTTTTTTTACGTATTTTTAAAAAGTCAGTAGCCCTAACTCTACATTTTGACACACAATTATTTAGAATGGTTAAATGGTTTTGTGTGATTATAAAAGTTATCAGAAGTCCATTAACTCTGCTGTTATCTAAACTCTATCTGTCGTTGAAAATTTGACTCTGTAGTGGCAATTCTTAATCATTGCCTTGACTCACTGATAAGGTCTTAATAAAAAGGGCAGTTTTGTTTTCATTTCCTGGGTATATAATTACAACGAATTTTATCATGTCTAATTCAGAACATTTTATTCTCTCACTTGAAAAGTTATTGATTAAAATCTTTTAAAAAAAGTCAACACGATGTTTTGGCGCTGCAAAATATTTTGGCACTGTTGCAAGCACCAATTTAATTTCTCTTACGTCACACTTTGGTATCTGAAACATGCAATATGTGATAAGAAATCTACCGCCAATCTTTGCTTGTTCAAAAATGTCAAATTAAGCATTTTCTCTATATCAGCTTTTAAGCTTTTGGAGGTTCAAACATTTGTAAAATGTATTTTAAAGAAACACGGCAGCCATGGTACCGAAGCTGTGTGCCCTAAATGCAATATTATTTATTTATATAGTATATGTTCTGTTCGAATCCCTTTTAAACTTTTAATTATATTTACATACACTTCAATTGGTGGTCGGTTTTGCCGGATATTCGTCAGAAATGAAAGTGTCAACCATTTTGTGAATTGTGCAAATAGACCTTTGGGGAAAATTAACAAATAAACAAAAAACAAAAACAGAGTGATTTTGTTAAATCAATACCTCATTTATATAATTGCATTTCAATTTAACTGAAAATAATTATAATTTATTCGTGTATAAAGCGATTGTTTAAAGAACACATGTTACAATCGGCAGGATTGATAATCCTGGTACAATGGAGACAGCTTCACTAGAAGCAAATGCAAATTAAAACTGCGGGAAATTAAAATACCGTAAATAAGTCAATCCCGCCCGGCTTTCGTCACTCTCGTAGGTAAGGAAAAGGAGGAGTGTGGGGATGAGGATGATGAGGTTATGGAACACTCAAACGACGAATAGGAAGATAGAGAAAGAAACAGAAAGATGGTTGCTCTGACACACAAAACAAATATAAAAAACTGTCAGACGAAAGCTGGACAACTTTCAGCATCAGCTGACAACGGATGGATATAATAAAATCCCTGTCGGGTTAAGACTATTTGGTCATTAATGTCTTCGGTGCTGTTGACTTGCTAAAGGGAAACAAAATATGGCCTGAGTGGTTCTTTAAACTCAAAAATTTAATCAAGAGTAGTATAGTCGGAACAACTCATATATCATTGATTATTACATAATAAGGAAGGGTTGTGCGTTGTTAGGTAGTACTTTTAATGCGTTATATGTAGGCAGTTGCCTCCAGGCTACTGATAAAAACAGATTTGTGCGTTATATATAGTCCGGAGGCAGTTTGCCCCCGGACTACTGATAAAGAAGGATTTGTGCGTCATATATAATCCGGAAGCAGTTTGCCGATTTGGCACCCCACTACTGATAAAAAAGGAGGTGTGCGCAATCAGTAGTGGGGAGTAGATCAACTCCCCACTACTGATAAAGAAGGAGGTGTGCGTATCAGTAGTGTGTGTGTGTGTGGAGGGGGGGGGGGGGCAGTTTGCCTCCGGACTACTGATAAAGAAGGAGTTATGCGGTATTATGTATTAAAGAGCGGAGAATGGCTCTTAGTACTTATTAAGTAAGGGCTCAATAATATTCAGTAGTAAGGAGCGACAAAGAGCAGCGTTGGCGTAGCCAGCAGCAGATGGTATTGAGGCATGGTGACACCAGTCCGACGACATAATGGCTTAACTGTCGGCCTGTTGTGTCTGCAGTATACCCAGCAACAGCTGAGTGACATCATGGAGACATCAGTCCGTCGACACTAGGGCTTGAGTGTCGGCCTGGTGCGTCCATTGTCCATCCAGAACACCCAGGACTGGTTTGGTGTCAACACGTGCTGTCACTCAAGTTCTTGTCTGCTTCAGTCATTATATGTACATGGTTAAATTGATTTTACCCTTCGTGTACTTTTTCAAATAGTACCTACATATCCATAAACAGTCTTTTTTAAAACCGCACCGCTTGTGACAAGTGTCACAGCTGCACAGCACCGGCAATGGCGGCGGCGGCGGCGTCGTGACGCTGTAGCAGTGCGTCATGGCGTCGTTGCATATGCGCACATGTGCCCAAACACCACGACACCATGGCGTACTGCTGCGGCGGCGTTCTGCGGCGGTGTTTGCAGCGTAACGCCGCAGGGACTACGCCATGGCGGCGTTGTGCAGCGTCGTGCGACGTTCTGCGGTGGCATGACGCCGTCTCAAATGACTTGACAGGAGGGATGTGGATCAAGACAAAGAACACGAAAACAGCTCATATCATGTTGCATATTCGTTTTATTGGTTATATGACATGAGCAATAAAGAATCCTTGCATAGGCATCCGTTGATGCGAGAGATTTACCGGTCTTCGTCGTCGGTGATCTGCATGGGGTATTTTGAAGGTAACGCTTGGTCGAATAGCTCCTTTCTCATCTGTACAGCGTTACTTAAGGCTTCCCCTCATGGGATCTCGAACATGTCTTCCAAACAACAGTTTGTTTTCATGACTTCTCGGTGTATACAATCCGGTTTCAAGTCGAGACAACGTGTGTTCAGGCGAAGATATTAGTCGCGGATCGACTTCCGAATGTCGGGTAAGAGAGTTTCGTAGGCTTTTTGCATGGCCGCTTTGTCAGATTCATCGCTTGCTTCGATACTTTTATCTTTAAAGCCATCGAGAACGATGTCGACTATGTCATCCCAGGCCTCAGTGGACGTGGAATCATCATTGCTTTTATCTCCGTCACTTTCAACATCGCTGCTCTCGTTCGTATGAGCCGATAATGACCGGTCGTCATTGTCCGACTGAAGGTCTTCTTCTTCGTCTGTTTCAAAGATAGCATCATCTGGAACACTATCGTGATCACATTCTTTCTTCCGCATGCTTGATTAATTTATGACGCATCCTGTTGTAATTTCTAGCAAAATGTCGCCCACAAATATTGAACACAAACGATATCCTCTTTGTTCGGCTGTAGACCCACGCCTGAGGGCCTTGGAGCACATAGGCTGGTTAAATGCTCAAGACTGTTTACCTACGTATTCTACCGCGGTGAGCGCTCTGCGGCGTCATTGACGCCGAAATATGCCACATTACGCCGCAGAACATATCGTGAGGCCGCAAACCGCCGCGTGACCCCGCAAAGACGCCACACAACGCCGTAGCAGTGCGTCGTTGCTCCGTGGCATGTTGACCCATGGGCACATGGGCCGCATGCCCCACGACGCTATGACGTAGTCACGCCGCAAAACGCCGCAACAGTACGTCATGGCGTCGTGGGATCGTAGCTTATGGGCACATGTGCGCATGCGCCATGACGTCATGACGCCATGACGCACTGGTGCTGCGGCGTCACGACGCCGCCGCCATTACCCGGTGCGGTGCGGCTGTGACACTTGTCACAAGCGGTGCGGTTTTAAAAAAGACCCTTTATAGATTTGAAGGTACTATTGAAAAACCACCATTAAGGGTAAACGTCGAGCTCTCCATAGCCCCATTGTAAATTAATAAACTGTGTACATGAAATGACTGAAGTAGACGAGAGCTTGAGTGACGTCACGTCTTGACACCAAACAAATCCTGGGTGCTCTGGATGGACAATGGACACTCAAGTCCTAGTGTTGACAGACTGGTGTCTACATGACGTCACTCAAGCTATCGGCTGCTGCTGGGTATGGCGTAACATTGATCCAATACTTAACAAGTACTAAGAAGCCATTCTCTGCTCCTTAATACATAATAACGCATACCTCCTTCTTTATCAGTAGTCCGGAGGCAAACTGCCTCCCCACTGCTGATAACACACACTTCCTTCTTTATCAGTAGTGGGGGGTCGATACCCCACTACTGATAACGCACACTTCCTTCTTTATCAGTGGGGAGCGACTCCCCACTAATGATAACGCACACTTTTTTTTATCTGAAGTGGGGAGTTGATCGACTCCCAATTACTGATAACGCACACCTCCTTCTTTATCATTAGGGGGTGCGGCACCGCACTACTTATAACGCACAATTCCTTGCGTCAAAACAGGAGCGACATGTGGACGGGCATTATCTTTTCTGAAGTGTGATGTTACGTCCATGTCCTTAAATGAACGCTTGCACATGAGGCAGAATGATTTCGTCCCTGTCATATTACCATTCACAATGACAAGTTGGGTCCGCTCATGAGATGTGATGCCTCCCTATACCATAACGCTGCCGCCACCAAACGCTCGACGTTGAACAACGCACGCGACAGCATACCGTTCACCAGAACGTTTGTACACCCTTGCCCTGCCATCTGAGCCGTCCAGATGAAATCTCAACTCATCACTGAACATAACACCATCCCAATCTTGTCTCCTGTACCGTAGATGTTGTCTGTACCAGACAAGACGATCCTGCTGGTGACGTTGGAGCAAAATCGGACGTATGGCAGGATGTTTTGCTCCCGCATTCGGTTCCGCACAGTCTTGGAATTGATTGGGCGTAATCCAGGAATGGTCCGAGCAGTCAAACTGGAACTCTGAAATGGATTCCTTAGATGGGTCAGCCGAATATGGTTGTCTTGCTGACGTGACATCACACGTGGAAGGCCGGACCGGGGCAAATCCCTCGTGTTCTTATTCTGTTGAAAACGTGGCCATAGAGAGGATATCGTGTTTCGATGGACACCAGAATGTCTGGCAACTTCATTCTGTGCCATTCCAGTCTCCATCATACCCACGGAACGGAGACGCTGATTTTCTGTAAGCCGTGGCATGTTGTATGCACAGTTTATGTTGAAGTAAACGTGTTTTCAACAACATTTAGAGGCTAAAGAATAATCAACAGTTCTTCAATTTTCGAAATCAGGTGTGTGAACTTCATGTGTCAAACATCATGTGGAATGTTATACACGAAGTGCACGTGCCACGCGAAGTGCACGTGCCACGCGATATATACGTGAGCTAGCATTTCATGACAAATGCTTGGCAAAACTTTTATTGACGGTTAGGTTTATAACATTTCAAACATCTTTTGTTTTGTCCCATTTTCTGTGATGCACAGTGGCTTTTTTCCATTAGTATATTTAAAATCAAATCCTTACCATTTGATTCGAATATAAGACTTGGGCAAACTCTCTGGTGAGAGAAGTTACCGTCAGAAGTATATGTATTTAACTCGTAAATCGCAGACTTCGCCCCAGGCAAGATGGCCGCGCTATTTGCATGCATTGGCCAATTCCTTCAACATAGGCCTGTATAGTCTAGTTATATATAGGTCATTGGTCCCAACAACCTGTTTGCTAATATGCAGCGTTTTTTTAATATATTTACTATGGACTGTCATATACGCGCGCATTTAGTGCGTCATGGCCACCACAGGGTGATATTGGAGATTGAATATAAAGAGCCAATCAAGTTGCGTTTAACATCGCTTGTTTGGTTTGCATGTTTTTTACCTGGTAACTAAGGCCTTGTCGCATCTGAAACAAGCCGCGTGTGATATGTGTAGTACTTGTTGTCTGCACGTAAGCCTGGGCGGCTACGTTTCTTCAACCAAAACAAGTAGTTCGCCTGAAAGACGTTAAACATATTTAAACTGTTTATTTACTGTATTCTTGAAGCATATTCAGGGCGCATACATGTCATTTGTAGAACCCAGTCAGACGAGAAATAGACCTCTGACCCAGATATCGTAATCGAAGTCTAAAGTCTTATTGACAGATAGGCGAATATACAACTATGGGAAACATCCAACCCTATTTTTGTTGCATAGCTTACTGTATAGATTTTGTTATAAACGTGACTTGGACATTTCATAGATGTATATCTATAAGCCTATCAAACAAAGTAGCCTTATTTATATTTTAAATAAACGAAGAGAGAAAAATGTGCTTGCCTCCCTGGGGAATCGAACCCGGGACCTTAGGGTAGCCTTATTTATAGATATAGTTAGACTGATTGAACAAAGCTGTGTAATGTCAACTTTTTTCGCTTACCAAAGTTTATGGGTTCCATTAGTCCTGTTCAATAATATTTGGTATACCGTACTGAACTTTCCGACACATTTTGGTTTTATTGTAGAATATGTCTGTCATTTGTAACATACCTTTGCAAAGATGACACAGGTGTAGTTTAGGTTAGTTTTAGGGTTAATTACAGTTAGTTTTAGCTTTAATTGACATATTACCCTCTCCTTTTTCTTGTGGTCGTTGTATATGTTGATCCAATAAAAAGGGGAAGGTAAAACGTCTAGGTTAGTTTTAGGGTTAGGTTGTGTTAGTGATATCAAATGTTAGTTTGTTATGTGAAGTGACGGGCCAAATCTACAGTTGCTCCTTATATGTTGCCGGCAATTTGGTCATTACCATGTCGGACTACTGATCTCCCTTCAACATACTGCTCACAGGATCTAATACACTTGTCAACTTCATTTATTTTTGTTGAGAAGCGCAGGTGTAAAACAAGATTGTTTTCCACCATTTTTAAGGGAGACAAGAGGAAATCGACAACCCGTCGTCATATGAGTGACTTGAGTGTGATGTTCATCCCTATAAATGGAACAAAACAAACATATTAACATGTCTTCTCTCTGAACACAAATTTACGCTTTTAGCAACTTTTATGTTACCACAAAATCGAATGATGAAAACTGTTGTTATCTTTGTTGGAAATAGAGTGGTGTTATGAAAAATCCAACAAATAAAACCCATGTCAGCCAATCTAAATTTAACAGTGCTTAATGTGTCGACCATAAATTAATTATTTTCTTCTGGAGCTTCTCATGGTAATGATATGACCACCATTACCTGACCGAGCAGTGATTTGTTTTATTGGAATACCTTGTACAATAAACCTGTTACATAGCTAAACAGGTTATTCTAGTTTGTCAAATATTACTCTTTAGTTAGCAAAAAAGGGAATGGAATCATTTAAAGATCCATGTAATTGATTCTCATCAATCCAAAAAAAATTACTTCATTTTTATACAGAAATCATTTTATTACAAATTGTACGAGTGGGGATGAATTGTCCATGTGTGCTTATGACATAGACAAATCGTTAAATCTGTCATGGTTGTCATTTTGATTCTTTATAAAAGTTAAGATATATTATGCAGCATGCAAAAATACAAGTTGATGCAATAGTCTATCTTAAAATATTGTACCTAAAATGTCTTCTCTCTCTCAAAGACCCATTGTAGCAAACATAAATCTAAGGGACCTACTGGTTAAGGCTAAACTTCCCTCAGTGTCAAACAGGTAGTAACTCATTCTCTTTAACAGACATATTAATTGGTTAATCCCTGTATCTCTGAAATAATTATTTGAAGGCTGATTTATTCAAAACCATTGCCAAATGTCTTGTTAGCTACAATTTTAACAATATTTTATACACCATATCAGTTGTCATTAATGTCGATGTTGTCTGGAGATGTCTGTAGGTTACACATAACACAACTCGAAATTGAGGTTTATTAAGAAACTTGTCTCTGGGAGTTATCTAGAATACAATGTCGTTCTTCGATTTTAATTAAGCTACATCCCTGTGCCAGTGTGATTGCTTTTAGAAATATTAATACTATAGGTGTACCCCAGTTACAAATGACACCTTCCAATTCGTTTTTATAGTGCAAAACTGACATTTCATAATCAAATTTAATATAAAGTATTACACTTGCAATTCTCATCATAATGTTAAAATAATTTCCAAATCTCCCCTAAACTTTATGCAGTACAGTTAAATTTACATGTATGTAAATGCTGACCTCCATATTTGAATCTGTAGGAGTCTTATTAGCTCCCTTGGAAAAACAGATGCTTTACCAGGACAAAATGTTCTCTAAACTTTTAACAGCTTTGAAGGTACTTTCATGATATAATCTTTCACAAAGAGAGAATAATAAAAGATTTAAAAGAAATAATAATCTTCAATAGCTTTCTGCTATGTTTAGCTTTACATTTAGTGGTCCATGTAATGACTTCATTTTAGCTGCAATCTGATGAAATATGTATTCAAACCATGGTTTACTTATATATGCACATTTCTGTTGAACAAAAATCAGGTCATTCGAACATTGTTGGTCTAACTAAGTTAAACATAAGCAATAAAAGCAGGATTTATTTTCCCTCTTATCTGGAAACAATGGGTGACAAACACAACCATCTGTGTAAAATCTTAAAATGTGGAGATGGAAGTTCTGATATAATTACCTCTTTATTAAACATTATGATATGTTGTACATGTTGAGTTCGGTATTAACCAAGTGTTGGAGAGCAACTGTTCCTGTAAACTCTATACTGTTTCAAACAGTCCACTTTAATTCTGCAAAAGACAATTTTCTTGGATATTTAACTGCTTACCAAACACTGAATATTGCCATAACATATTCGAACTTCTATGTAAATTAAAATATATCCTGATGTTTGCTCGGTCAAGAGACTCAACACCTGAAAGGCATCTCTGATGGCCAAAAGTGACTTTAGGGCTTTTTCAACTGACATCAGCTTTCAAACATTGGAGGGGAATTTTTGACATTTGGCCCTGAGATCCACAACTTCTGAGAAATAGCTCATAAATGCTGATTTCATGCCTGTTAACATGGAGAAATAATTAACATGAAAATAAACAGATCACATTTACTGCACATGTGCAAATGACCAGAACAATACTTTTTCGACAAAGTCCTTCCCAGTAATGATTGATTGAGTTTTGTTTCACGACATATTTAAGTGTATTTCACTTATATGACAGTACTGACTGAATAGTATATTCCAACTTTAATTAAACCTAGCACATCCAAGATGTGAAGCATTTCAATAATGTCGGAAACTTAATTTTCCTCCAGTGCTAAGAAAAGACAGCATTGCCACTCTTCCAACAAACTACCTTTAGCCAGAGGGCCTAGTAACAGACTTCAGTGCTCTACATGTACGCTAAAATTGTCCTCTTTTTATTTAAAATTCCTTAGTTAAGCAATTCAACTAATTGACACCGAAGGCATGTCAACATAAAAAACGGAGTTGCACTTCTACTTGTCTATATTGAGTCCAAAAAACCGCTTGTTATTCTTTTACTGAATGTCGTTCACGGTGGGCTTTTAACACTTATCATCTACTGCCTTATTGATTTATTATGCAAATAAAATACCTGTCCGCTTGGGTTTAGTTTACTTAAACAGTATGGAACTTTCACCCCATGCACAAAACAGTTCTCGAGCATTGTACCCGATAATGCACCCACTGAGAAGATTATAATGGTTTTAAACATTTAATGGAGATTATTAACTTATGTATTTTATCTCCCCAACTAATAAATTCCCATTTGCTCCTGCCGTTATGTAGGTATGAAAGAATATGAATGTATATTATAATTGCATAACATTATTACAATTATAACAATTAACACTTATAATTAGAATAAAAATGGCATCTTTGTCCGTCGGAATAATAAAAAAAAACTCGACATTAAAACAGCGCTCTGCATGTGTGGCATTTACCCAAACTGCAAGAGACTTCCACTGCAAATTAGTTTTAAATGAATATTCATCAAATATTTTTTCAGTTTCTATTGATACCGATGTATTTAATTTTTAATTTTATTTAATTTTTATAAACATAAGGAAGTATTGTATACGTATTTAAATACCTGAAGCTATTACACTGAATATTAATATGAAAAGGCATAGGGTAAAGACCTGCATGAAGCTATAACACTGAACATAAACATGAAAAAGAATATGGTAGATACCTGAAGCTATTACACTGAAAATTAATACGAAAAAGCCTGAGGTAAATACCTGAAGCTATTACACTGAAAATTAATATGAAAAGGCGGACAATTTCCCAATTTGAAATGTGAAAATATGTTTATATATTTTTTAATGTTCTTTGTTTTTCTTTGCCACTTTGATCAGGGAATCTGTAAAAAATTAGGTCATTTAATAAGTAAATCGCCAGGGATGTCACTGACAACAAGCTGGTACCAGGCATGACATGGCGACATATTAGTAACGTGTATGTTGGGCAACTGAAGGTGACAAGATATCTGAACTTTGGTTAGGAAGCTATATGACTCAGGTTAAACAAATGATATTTATGTGAATTAAGCTTTCACAGGAATGGTTCATTTTCTGTTTCAGTTTCAGTGAGTGTATATAAATGTATATGACCACATGTGATAATATACGGCTTGTCTACAGCCTGTTGTAGATTGAATAAGATATCCCGTTGGGCTGAACATATCCTATATTTTCAAAGCGAAAATATATATATATTTTTTAAAATTTAAAGCGTATTAAATGTGGGAATGTGTTTGTTTGGATTTGTAAGAAATTGATTGATATCAACACCTGTTCATTTGCTTCAGCTTTATATTAAATACACAAAAAATACAAATAATACATTTCAATATTAAAAATAGTATTAATCAGCGGAAAACAATTCATTCCAATAATAATAGTGGGTGTAAGCAATTATTTATTTTTTAAAGAACATTTGGCTTGTTTGTTTGATTGGCTTTTAATGCATAATCAAGAGTATCCCTCTTATATGAAGATGGTTTATCCACTACACATTATGCCTTGTTTAAAAATGAAGAAAGATCTGGAGAAAACCTTGCAAAATCACCCTTGCAGTTGCTGGGTGATTCAGTCGTTTGACTCAGCCATTCACCTGATGATGGTCGACAGACAGACATGAACCCATGGACGGTACATATAAGAAGGACGAGTAAACTGACAATCTAGCCAATAAACCATGTACGGTCGACGGCTATAACATTTGGTAATTCAAGGCTATAAACCATGCATGTAATATTAACCCCATTCCTTTATATTCACTGTAAGCTTAAAATTTGCTTTCCGTTTTGTCACAAGTCAGAGTGCCCTGTGTTATCACACTACAGTTTATATTTAGAATACATCTGAATATGATATGAGTCAGTTTTCAATTGATCCATTGTACCATAGAAATATGTTAAGGAGCGGTGTTAATATAGGTAGCGAGCCTTTTCACCAATCCGCTTTTCATTTTTTTGTGTGAAATAAAAATACTGTTTGAATTAAAAATATGTTAAGGTTATATTTTCCCTTAGATGACTAGAGTTAGTTTGAACAAATGGACATTGTCAGGCCCAGTGAGGAAATCTCTAACCTTTGGGATAATTGATTGGTTGGTTGACGTTTAATGCAGTACTTATGGGAATTTCCATCAGCATAAACAGTAGTTGCTGTTTGCTAAAATTAATTCTCATTTTCACATTTGATAATCTTACACGGAAATATTAAATGCAAATTACACTGTCCATGTACCTGTTAATTCAGTGTAATTAAGGATTATAACATAGCTAAATTAGTTGTACTAAAAATTTATCAGCAGCAATCAACCTTACCAACATTTGGGTCTTTATATACATGAATATAGGTGGCAGATTTATCAGATTCACAGTAAGTTATACAAAGACATTCTAAGTAGATCGTCTTCAGGTCGCCCCTTAGCTCTGAGAACACCAGGAAACTTCCTCCCAGCACTTCGCGCTGCCGTAATGCTGAAAACTTTAATTCAGATCAAGTTCGGTTTAACCGAATAGGTTGTTTTTATCTACCATGTCCCAATCTGCTCAGCTGATACATGTAATATGTCGACACGGGGCAGGGCATGTATATTAAGCTGGGGCTTATTACTACTGGGGAATTCCTGAGTCATAAATCAGTGAGCTGTACCTCCGCCTCACAAGGTTTCAATTCAGTCATATATTCTCAAAACTTCTTTAATCGTAACTTTAGAAAGATAACAATGGAGGGATATGTTAAAAAATAGATTTGTTTGTTTGATTGGAATTCAACGCCGTACTTGATTTCATTTCAATCACAAGACAGCGTACCAACGCAATTACTGAAGGAAAACACCCTGGACGTCACTGGTATCAAACAAAGAGAAGATCGGACAAATACAAGACAATGACAAATTGTAATACAAAAACATCACAAGTATATCGGATTCATGTTGTCCAGTAGCCATGAGAGCAGCAGATAACAAGAAGCTCTCCCCAACTCACTGTTCTCAAAATAATAGACCTGAAGGTATTTCACTAAACATTAATATGAACAGCCCTATTGTAAAGACCTGGAGATGTTACACTTAATATAACATGAACAGACCTATTGTAAAGACCCGGAGCGGTTACACTTCACATTAATATTAAATTGCCTGGGATAAAGAAATATAGCTATTACACTAAACATTGATATAAACAGACCTATGTAAAGACCTGGAGCTGTTACACTTAACATTAATACGAGAAGACCTGGGGTAAAGACGTATAGCTATTACACTAAACATTAATATGAACAGCCCTATTATAAAGACCTGGAGCTGTTACACTTCACATTAATATGAAAATGTCTGATGTAAAGAAATATAGCTATGACAGTAAATATTAATACGAACAGACCTATGCAAAGACATGTCGCTGCTACACTTAACTTAATATGAACAGACTTATTGTAAAGACCTGGAGCTGTTACACTTCACATTAATATGAAAATGTCTGGGGTAAAGAAATATAGCTATGACAGTAAACATTAATATGAACAGACCTATGTAAATACCTGGAGCTGTTACACGTAACATTACTATGAGAAGGCCTGGGGTAGAGAAATATAGCTATTACACTAAACATTAATGTGAACAGACCTATGTGAACACCTGGAGTTGTTACACTTCACATTAATATGAGAAGACCTGGGGTAAAGCCCTGAAACTAGAACACTTAACATTAATATGAAAAGATTTATTGTAAAGGCATATGGCTAATTCATTAACCATTAATATGGAAAGGCCTGGGGTAAATACCTGAAGCTATTATATTGAACATCAATATGAAAAGGTCTGGGATATAGATCTGATGTCGTTACAGTGAACTTTAATATGAAAAGGTCTGGGTGTAAAGAACTGAAATGTAATTTTTTTATTACCTGAAAATGTCACAATCGATACAAAATGAGTAATCATGGATTGATCAGTTCACATTTTTTCGCTAAATATTCCTGGCTATTTCTTTGCAATCTAACAAATAGTTTGTGAAAAAAGTGTGCTCTGAAAATGATGATATAAAATGGACATACGTTCAGATGTCCCCATCTTGATCTTTCAGCTTGTTTCAACAGTTCCATTTAAGCATGGTCAAAGTTAAGTAAATGTCAAGTAAAAACATGTTTGCTTAAGCGTTTATTGATGTGTTTATTATGAGATTAACAAAGAATTGTTCTCTAACATGAAATAATCTCTGTATTAATGGAGGGGTTCTCAATTACCCAGTTGGAAGTGTGGAAATATGTTCATAAACTTCGATCAGGGATTCTCTACAAAATAAGGCCATTTAAATGAAGAATATATGTCCAGTAATATGCCCATAATTTAAAGATACGCGTAAGAATTTGTGCAAATCTTTCTTCTATTTCAATTATCATGTTACTCCACCAACAGGCCTCCTGACTTATGGTGTGCTGTCCTATGCTTTAGCAAAGGCCGCTCGCTTCAAATCAGAAGACCTGCACTAGCTGACAAATTATAGGACAGGTCAATCGCAGTGACTAGTCAGTTTGTTTCATTACTGATATCATACGTTTGAAAAAAAGTGTTTTTATTTTATAACCTGTATGTACGAGAAACGGATTTTCCAGGAGATTCACTACAGAGAAACTAAACTTAATTCAGGACTGTGCCAAGGTCTTTTTTATAAATAGCGGAAAGCTATGTTTTCATGGAACCTGAAACTTAATATCTAAGATATTACCAGTCTTATGTCTTCTTATATCTGTCTTATATCTTTAGATATTAAGTTTTCAGTTTCAGCTTCCATGAAAACATAGCTCTCCGCTATTTATAAAAAAAAACTTTGCACAGTTCTGAATTAAGTTTAGTTTCACTTTACTGAATCTCCTGGAAAATCCGTTTCTCGTACATACAGGTTAAAAAATAAAAACACTTTTTTTCAAACGTATGATATCACTAAAGAATTTTTAAAAAAGCTTGTGACACTTGCTGTCTCACCTTGTCTGGCTTACATGCGCCTTTGTTATACACGCTCTTAGAAAAAATGGTTCCATGGGGTACCAATAAGGGTTTTTCATCTTATGGCTGTGGACGGACGAACCCTTTATGGTTCTGTATGGTACCGTTTTGCAGTGGTTCAATCAAGAACCGTTCCAAGACTATTCAATATTAAATTATAAAGGGTTCTTTACCGAACCATTAAAATTCTTTAAAGGGTTCTATATCAAAATATAAAGGGTTATTCAATATGGAAGTTCTGTATAGAACGTTTTTAAAACAGTTCCAAAAACCTTTTCAATATCGTTCGTTATAGAACCCTTAAAACGGTTCTATATATAACCATAAAGGGTTCCACACCGAATCCCACAGGGTTCTATTAATAACTATGAAGGGTTCTTCAGCTTGTAGTGAAAAACTATGATATGGTTCTTTTTGGAACTCATCCGAATTGGCAAAAGTAAAATAGAAACATTTTACTACGGATAATTCATATGGGTTAATAAGCCAATCTTCAAAGATAAACGCAGTTTAGTATCATTTCATGGTATTTCATTTTTATGGAACCCTATAGAATAGTATAAAGACTGAAAAGGAGTTGTTTGGTTTGATCATCTCATTTTGTTTTATTAATTCAAAATCTTAACAAACAAGGAAAAATATATATAGTGTTTTTCAACCTCTATTAGTCTTTTAAGTAAGTGAGATAATTCACTTTTACTATAGTTGACTAAACAATAAGTGATGTGTAAACGCATTTACAATTGTTGTCACAATATTGTCTTGGCTTCCGGCATTAATTAATTTGGACCACTGTATAATACTAATTACAATGTAACAAATACATAATACGTGTGTATTGATGTTTATACTCATCAATTGTCATCCTTGTATAAATTGAATAAACTTAGTAAAATAATGAAACAATCAATAAAAATAAGACACTGTAACCCTGCGAAATGTTTCTTTGTTTGATTTGGTTGGCGCATGCAGCCTCGCGGGGCTATTCGCGCCATCTAACCCTACGAAAGGTTGAACATTCTAGTTTTTATAAGGAGTAGTCACATCATAAAAAGTAATGCATTTATCAATAATACCCATTAATATACCAAACAAATGATTTGACTGACATCAGCATTATATCTTAAACGGTTTACAGTAGGGGTGTAACGATTCACCGATATATCGATACGTATCGATACAGTTGCCCACGATACGCGTATCGTATCGTTGCCTTTGTATTGCGATACGTATGAAAAGGGAGGTAACTCTGCATCTCAGAGATTTTCAGAATAATGGTCACAATTTAGTCCAGCAGCTCTCGTAATTTGCGGCGAAATTCGACATTGCCACTGTTAATGCCACCATAAAGTTGTGATAGGGCGGTTGTTTTTCGCCGCCGTAACAACAATAAATAAAATATGACACAAACGATTTTGCCCAAAGATAGCCGATTGCCGCAAAGTACTGGTCAGTGTCCAATTATCGTTACCTTGCGAAAAGTGCATTTTCGGCAAGTTTGTGTTACTTGGGCGTTTTAAACTTTTTTCCTGTCTATTCATTTGTTTCAATACGTCTTATTTGCAAAGTTTGGACAACAAAATTACCATTTATGCTGGAAACTAAAAAGTATCCTCAACGATTACACAGAGCTGACCATCAGTGTATTGAGATACAGGCGTATCGTGTTTGAATATCGAGATACGTATCGTGAAATTTCTCAAGATACTCATGCCTAACAAAAACAGGGCGTAATAAAAAAGACATCACAAACAGATCAGATTCATGCAGCCCCTCTGAGAGCACTGGGGCAAAAGCAAACTCACAACCCTGATTGATTTATCATTTGGTGATTTTACACAGTGCTCACAGGTATTTCACTAATATAGCTGCAGTATTTCGCTTATAGAGCCGTGATCTACTTTATTATTAAAAGTAACAATAAAACAGCCATAAATTGTGAAATGCTTTATCCCTTGAAAACTGATTAACGCTTTACGCGTCATTCAGCGTTACTCTCCAAAAATAAAAATACATATTAGGCATAGAATTACTTACAACATTTTCAACAAAAATATTTTATTATGGTGCATTGTACTTTGGTAAAAATGGTAAAAATGAAAAATGATTTAATATCTATGCATAAAGCCTGTTAAGAGTAATTAATATGCCTGTAATTAGCTGAACTGATAATGACCGTCTTCCCCCATTTGTGTGACATTTGCCCAAAATTGAAGGACAATGAGCTATTCAATTTGAAGATATGGGTTTAACGCTCGTTGAAGTAATGAATATGCATATAATTAGCTGACCAGATAATATCCCTCTCCTCACATGCTGTGTGACATTTACTAAAAATTTTAGGAAAATCGGGCTATTCAATTTGGACTTATGGCGTTTAACGCAAATTTAACTAAAAAGCTCGTTAAAATGACTAATATCCATATAATTAGCTGAACAGACAACATCCCTCTCCTCTCATAATGTGGAACATTTAACAAAAATTTTAAGAAAATCAGGCTATTCAATTTGGAGTTAAGGTGTTTAATGCAAATTTTATTAAAAAGCTCGTTAAAATAATTAATATGCATATAATTAACTGATCAGACAACATCCCTCTCGTCTCATAATGTGGAACATTTAACCAAA
>JARFOD010085642.1:0-18720 GCA_031763545.1 Mopalia muscosa | reverse complement strand
CTCAGTCACATAATACCACATCATGGTACACACCAGTAGCTACACCTGATGGGACACCTCACTCAGTCACATAATACCACATCATGGTACACACCAGTAGCTACACCTGATGGGACACCTCACTCAGTCACATAATACTACATCATGGTACACACCAGAAACTACACTAACACATAATGTTTATAGCCCAGTGTTGAGTTCCTGGGAAATAAAACTTGCACCTCTAAATTATTAAATGCATGCCTGTGCTGTTGGGGAGAATGGACTGAACATCCTAAGTTGTTTGGATTGTTTGTCTAAATTTGGAATTTGCTTCTGATTTTGACCAATTTTCAAAGCTTCTATTAAATGGCAATTTTGCTTTATTTTTCATAAAAGCACATATCCGATTTACAAAACCAGCAAAGCAGCAACAAGTGTAAAAGGTTATCTCACAAAATTGTAGAACCCCGATTTTAAGGTAGTGCTATAACAGATTATAGCACAGGCCAGATAGGGTGCTTCTTGGCCAGCCTTTTGAACAAAACCAAGGCCAGATGTCCAGATAATGATAAGATGATCTGGGACTCCCCTTGACTGAGAGCCTTCAGGTCAATACTCAGGCATTTGTAATCAACATCCAGGCATTTGTAATCAACAACCAGGCATTTATAATCAACACACAGGCTTTTGAAATCAACACACAGGCTTTTGAAATCAACACACAGGCATTTATAATCAACACACAGGCTTTTGAAATCAACACACAGGCTTTTGAAATCAACACCCAGGCATTTATTATCAACACCCAGGCATTTGAAATCAACAGGCAGGCATGTGTAATCAACAGGGAGGCCTTTGTAGTCAACCTTTAATCCATAGAAACCAATGTCCAGGCCTTTATTATTAACACCCAGGGATTTGTAATCACAAGGCAGATCACTGTAATTAACATCTAGTCCTTCGTAATCAACACCCAGGCATTTGTAATCAATGTCTAGGCATTTGTAATCAACATATAGGCAATCATAGTCAACACCTAGGCCTTTGTAATCAACACCCAGGCATTTGTAATCAATGTCCAGGCATTTGTAATCAACATATAGGCACTCATAGTCAACACCTAGGCCTTTGTAATCAACACCCAGGCATTTGTAATCAATGTCCAGGCATTTGTAATCAACACCTTTGTAATCAACGACCAGGCATCTATAATCAAGGTACAGGCCAGTGTAATCAACGTCCAGGCCTTTGTAATCAACGACCAGGCCTTTGTAATCAACGACCAGGGATTTGTAATCAACGTCCCAGGCATTTGTAATCAACAACCAGGCAGTTGTAATCAATGACCAGGCATTTGTCATCAATGTCCAGGGCTTTGTAATCAACGACCAGGCCTTTGTAATCAATGACCAGGTATTTGTAATCAATGTCCAGGCCTTTGTAATCAACGTCCAGGCCTTTGTAATCAACGACCAGGCCTTTGTAATCAATGACCAGGTATTTGTAATAAATGTCCAGGCAGTTGTAATCAATGTCCAGGCAGTTGTAATCAATGACCAGGCAGTTGTAATCAATGTCCAGGCAGTTGTAATCAATGACCAGGCAGTTGTAATCAATGTCCAGGCCTTGTAATCAACATTTAAGCCTTTGTAATCAATATTTAGGCTTTTATTACCAACACCTAGGTCTTTGCAACTCCGGTTTCTCAAACATGACATGAAGGATCTTGGCCTACATAAAACTAAGGGTATTAAGGGTATTTCACTTATATGCTGGCGGTGTTTTTTCAACCATAATTGACACTAGCACAACTAAGATGTGAAGTTATTGATAATGATATAAATGATCTTGGCCTACATAAAACTCAGAAATCAACACCCAGGCCTTTGTGATCAACATCTATCCAGGCATCTGCAACTCAGATTTCTCGAAAATGATATTGAAGATCTAAGACTAAGGTCCTAGTAACAAAGGCCTTTGGAACCCTGGATCTCTGGACTATAATCTGGGCTTCTCTAGTGTCGAGAAACTCCTGAAAAACACACATGTTGTAGCATTCAGTTACCTGAATAACCAGGGATCTAGGCCATCCTGTGGCTTATTTTTATGAAGTTATGTTAAGAATATATGCTGAGCAAAACATGCTGTTTCCATATGGTTGATAAATGTGCATGGGGTACAATAATGGAGTTCTTTCATAATTTTTGCCGTGAGAGAGCATAAGACAAAATGCTCAAAATTAGATGTTTGAGAAAAGTAAAAACCAATTACTTTATACTGAGAGCATTAAGAACAAAGGATTGAAATAAATTAAAGCAGTGTTAAAATCTAATGTAACATGTCATATGGTGTACATTCAGTCACGCATCAAGCCATGCCAATGTCAATTCAGACACACTCATGCTTAAAACAGAGGTAATTAAAGGATGCAGATAATGTATTCTCTTACATGTGATTTATGGATTCTCATACACTGAAACACATATCAAAGCAGCGTTAACACTTAATTGTTACCTTGATACTTTACACTTCACTTGTACAATGAGTCAGCTACTCACTAATTGTTATTTTTACACATATTGTTTTTTTTGTATAACTCAAGACAAAGACATTGATACAGGGTGTAGTCTTCACATTTTTAAATATGAATACATGTGGTAGGTGATTTTAAAAGAAAATTATCTTTCAGCAAGGTTAATTCTTTTACTTTGTTTAAACCTCTGTGAAACTGATACATACTTTTTTTCAGGTGTGTAATGTAATATCTGTTACAGGTAATCACAAACAGCTTAAAACAAAGGAGCACTCTGTGTTTGACAGATTTACGATGAACACCTGGGTCAGGTATTTGTAGGATATCATCTTATGTCTAGTGACTCAATCTTTGAAGTGTTAGGATTGAAGGCACTAATTAACAAAACACTCACCAGTCTATCGGCCTCTGCTAATAGCGTCTGGAACCTTTCATTATCTGTTACCCAGCTTGGTAATTCACTTTTACCTTCAATCAAAAAAAAAAAAAAAGTTGATGGTAAGCACTATACTTAAAGGTATCTCCCTTGGATTAACTTCTTGTTGTAATGATGTGGGAAATTTGAGGTTGATTATTAACACTATTAGACAATATCCAAGGACAGTGCTCAGTGTATTTACTCTATATACATGGACACAACTCCATATTATTGTCGATTAAGACAAAATCTCACAATTGTTAGCAATAAGCAATTCATATTATAATAGCCTGTGCTTCATTTCATTTACAAAAATTAACAAAAATAAAGCCATACATCACATCTAATTTAAATCTTAATAAGTAAACATACCGTTTGCTCTCATCGTCTCCATGCGGCGTTTCAGTTCCTTCAACCGAGCAATTTCATCGTTCAGATGAGAGAGTTTTGTGTGAGAGGCCTGGAGGTCAAGTTCAAGGTCAAGTGAAGTTCGGATAGGGAATGGGCGGGGTGGAGCTGATGATGGCGGACCATCCGACTTCCCAGTGGCTCCCGGTAGCTAAAGAAAAAACAAACAAAACAATTGAATATTCCTGAAATCAGGACTTCTTTACACACAATCTATTCACATATCCAGACAATAAAGATAGAACAGTTCTGGTAGGAATTTATTTCTCATACCTTTTTCCACCTGAGTGATCTTCTCTCCATGGTATTTCTCTGGAAGGGTCCCCGTCTATAGAGGGGCATAGAACTATCACTGTCACTTCGGTTTAACTGAAAATAGTTATAAACTTATTATAATTTGTGGCATTGACAAAAAAAAAATTTTAAACTAAGATACAGACACTTTAACTAGAATAAAACTAAAAGGAAGTTGTTATCCCCTAAAACACTTCACTGTATCATGAAATCTTATTAAAACAAGTAAGACAAACCCTAATCTTTCTTTGGAAACGTTTCTATATTTTAAGAAAAATAAAAATTTTTATTTTAAAATAAATCTGTATGAATGAACGGCTCGATTGATGCCAGAAAGTGTATAATCAGGAATAACGAATATACATACGTCAAATATGTAGCTTAAAATATGACTAAGCACTATTTTTCTGAGGAATAGGATATCTTTAACGTCATAAACTTAGTACAATGCTAGAAGTATGGATTTCAAGAAAAGCTTTATAACACTAACCTTGCATATATAATAATCAGGTACAGCATGGTGTCCTGCTGGAGAGAATGTTTGTGATCGTCTGATTGTGCTGCTGCGAATACTATCATTTGTTCTGCGACGGATTTCAGGGGCCAGGTATTCTCCTTCTGTGTTTGTCTCTTTGTCACAGGTAATGATCTCCAGGAGCTCGGCAGCAGTCAAGTTCTCCCCAGCGTGAGCTTCTAATACTTCTTCTACCTCTTGGACAACTTCATGGATTAACTCAGCAAACATCTAAAAAGCAGAAATTAAAAACATCTTTAATGTGAAATATTGTTTGATTGATTGGAGTTTTATGCTGTTTTGATGCCACAGTCAAGAAGAAAGCAATTTAATAAAAAAAGGAAAAAAACAAACAAGATAAAACTGTGTTTGAATGGGGTGTGACATCATACTCAAGGGTACAAAGGTATATCACTTATAAGACTACAGCTTGTCCACTTCTCTTTCTGCCTTACTTTAAACTATGCAGAAAAAAATGCAGGGAGCACCTTACAAGTCCAATCCTTGGATTTTCCGAGTAATCTCTTGTGACTCCTTCATATACCTAAGGTGGACAAACAGATAAGAGGATATTACTCTGACTTACATCTTCATCAACAATATCATCTGTGTTATCTTCATCTTCCTCTTCATCTAAGCTGTCCTCATCTCCAGCCAAACTGTCTGTGTGACTTCTCATGTCATCGGGATCTAAAAACACAGCAAATCATTACCCCAAATTTATCTTCAAGCAATAGTTTTTTGGATTGGGTTTCTGGCTTGCTTTATAAAGTTTATTATGTGGTTTAATAAAACAAACAAAAAAATGTAAAATGCAAAAATTGAAAAAAAATTTTTTTACAGACCCATGATGATAATTAAAAAAACATTCATGACTTTGAAAGAGATATATATTATGTAGGGTAGGGAAAAAAAGATTTTGCTTGTTTCTGCCGAGATTGGAACGAGCACACAAAGGGAATCAGCTTTAAATAAAGTTACTTTTTAAAATTATATTAGAATGTTTGTGAAAGTTGCCCATACCCTGGTTTCTGGTAAGTGTTGAAGTTTGTGAGGAGATTATGGTAGATTCGTCACTGCTCTCTTCCTTCACTGACTGTACACTTGGGTGGGACTTCATATACCTGAGGCCAAGCATAAATAGCAACTAAAAATCTCTTGAACAACACAATTAATGGAAAAATTTTGAACAATTAAATCTTGGAAAATATAACTAATAATAAAAAATAAAATCACGTAATATTTATGATAATCCAGTTAGTTAGGAGCCAATTGATAATTCCATCAGCAGTGAACTAACTATTGAATTAATTTAAATTCACATGTATGCTGGGTCTGATAGTGCTATTGCTTAACACTACAGTATTTGAAACAACACAAAAAATATTCTATTGCTAAAGATGTACGGACTCATTTTCGGTTAAACATAAATTTTCAGTCAGAAATGAGAAAGATGGGAGAGAAACTTTGGCTTGATACACTACATAAAAGTCTGAAACTAAAAATTGAGGCTGATCCAACTTTATAACCAACAATGATTGCCAGTGTCACCCCATGTGATTCCCTCATATACATGTACCTACTGGGGGGTGTGAACCCATGAACAGTTCATCGAGGAGGATCAGAAGTCAGACACACTAACCATTGAACCCCGCCCATGGAGGATCTATTCAGATTAAGCTACATCACATAAAGGTGCTATTGATCTTCCTGTGCTCTACCTATGACTGATATCCACCTGAAGTCGAGGAGGATCAGCGGTCAGACACACTAACCATTGAACCCCGCCCATGGAGGATCTATTCAGATTAGTCTACATAACATAAATACGAGGCGCTATTGATCTTCTTGTGCTCTACCTATGACTGATATCAACCTGATTGTTTGTTTGTTTGATTGGGGTTTAACGTCATACTCAAGGGTATTTCACTTATATGACAACGTGCCAGCTCAATGGGTGAAGGAAACCACCCTTGACACCACTGGCAACAAACAGACAGGACAGGACAACAACAACAGGACGCAAAACAGACACCACAAACAGATTGGCTTCCTGTTCCCCTTTAGCTCTGAGAGCACCAGGGCCACATGAAGCTCCCTCCAACCACCAGCTTCTGCTTATCAACCTGAAGTCGATGAGGATCAGAGGTGGGGCATGCTAACCATTGAACCACGGCCATGGAGGATCTATTCAGATTAGTCTACATCATATAAAGAGGAGGTGCCATTGATCTTCCTGTGCTCTACCTATGACTGATATACACCTGAAGTCGAGGAGGATCAGAAGTCAGACATGCTAACCATTGCACCCCGGCCATGGGGGATCTATTCAGAATTAGTCTACATAACATACAAACACGAGGCACTGCTGATCTTCCAGTGCTCTATCTAGGACTGATATCAACCAGAGGCCCACTATCAGCTAATCTTTATGCTCTAGTGTTGTCTATCAGCAATCCAGAGGGGAAGTCATGCATGGATCTTGTCCCTTATTTCCTAATTATCACCAACATTAAATATGTTACACAAAGCTGGCCAGAAAATTACCATAAATACTGTAACAATTGTTTTTACACACAATTTCACTGCAATGTTTTCATTAGTGGCACCTTCTGAATAATAGTAATCAGTCAATAAAAGATAATGTGACTGTCACTCATTTTTCAGAACACTTTTTCAATACTGCTTTTTTTCTTTTATTTGAGGGGAAAAGGGTATTTACAGCAAGTTGAGTAGAAAGGTTGCTAGATAATCAAAGCAGGCAGCCAGGTAGAACAGAACAATATCACCAGGGTTTATCACTAACATCTCTTGTGTGTATGAATGAATAAGGGAGTGATCCTGTGAGCTAACCAGTCATTAACCCCCCATGGAGGCTGGAACAGATCCACTCAGACATATGTTCAGACACTGTAGGGGGCTGACCTCTACACTTTGACTAGGTTATGAATTCTGTCTCACATAACAGGCTACAGTATAATTTAATTGCATGAAACATTTGCCTCAACAGACACAAAATCAGATCCAATAGAGTCTGGGCACAACATTTTGGCAAATAATAATGATACGTTATCACTGCTACACTCTTAACAAACACACTTTGTAAACTCATAAATACCCCATGCCCCCTGATACAAATAATTGTATGACCACCTTGCAATATATCTTTTAAATGTATCAGTGTAAACAGCAAAGACAACCAATAATTTACCAAACTAAAAATCATAAATCCTCTTAAATCTAAGCTATACAGTAAAATAACCAAAAACGTTTGTGAACAGATCGTCTTTTTGTTTTGAAAATATCTACTTTCTAACCATAAACATTGGAAATAATACTTCTGTTATATCCCTTAATCTGATAGTATTTTCGTTATTTTGGGATAACACTTCTTAGTTTGAACAAATTGTAGTTCAGAAAATTTTGCAGGTTGAAACCTGTCCGGGAATCGAACTACACTTTCCAAAAGACACAAAAATTACCCATAATCTGATGTTTGGACGGAACTATAATGAAAATCGTGTTAGCATATATTACAGTGATTCTGTGTCACAAAAAGTTTATCTTACTTTATTGGTTTAGCATGAATTAGCTTTTTCGTTATAACATTAATATAAAAACAATTAGAATAAGAATAACTTTGCCGTCTGAATCGAACAATTTTAATACTGTTGGGTCTACTTTTAGTCAGATCTTGATTAATCATTATGTCATAAATATGGATTTTCAAAACAAGTCCAGATAACACTAGAAATTATGCTCAAAATAGTATATTAATTGGTATGTGCAAGTTATTTAGATATCCTGTTAACAGCAGTGTATCACAAAAACATTAAAGGAAATAACTCTTCCTATTACGATGTAAATCTGCATAGTTTCTGTAGTGATTACGATTTCATCAAAATGTAACTTTACTCCAAATTTTTAATTCAGTCTTATTTTGTTTCCAGCTATAGCGTTAACAGTAAAAAAGAAACAAACAGAAATATGGATGGACAGACATGACGAAGACAATACCTCTTATCAAATTATATTTTGTTTGATTGGGGTTTAGTGTCTTATTCAGGGGTGTTTCACTTATATGATGACAGATTGTTCACTTCATATTGCTCCTTGCCTAATTAATTAATGAACACGGTAGGAATTTTAAATTCTCCTTAAAATTTCAAAATCAATCGTTTCATAAATAAATTAATGTTAAGTTCTGATGTGGGATATATTTGTTGAAAATTTATAAAGTGTAAACACTCATCTCAGGTGTGAACCAGTCAGAAAGTCCTTATGAAATACCATACATGTATATCTCATGTTACAGGAAAACTTATTTAAACCTTAGCAGTTAAAATACTTTGTCTACATGGATATCATACTCATGGTTTAGCATACTGGAAAGAGATTAATGTTGGGAATAGTGGAGTGCTCTGGTGACACATGTCAGTTACAGGAGGAATAAAGCTTGGAGTTTGCTGGCACTTTCTGGGGATGCATTCAATGGGACTAGACTTAATGACAGCTGTCATGTTTCATCAGAACATGTCCACAATATATCTAAATGTCAAATAACTTCACTTCAACTAAAACATGAATGACACACGAAACCCATTTGATGCTTTTAGGGGCCATAGTTTATTGTACACAACATTAATGTATATACCCTAATATTTTAATGGTTGCTTTTCAAATATGGAAAACCTGTTATTTATAACAATTGGAAAATTAATTTCATACGTTACTAGTATGACACATACTTGTACCAATGAACAATACAGATCAACGGCTAACAGTTTACACCTCCTTAATATTTTCTCAAAAATATTAAGGTATTATTACTATTGTCAAGTCTTCACCTCAATAGAAAGCCATCCATCATGCTAAAATACACATTCCTAACCAGTAAAATTTAAATAAAAAACCTTATATTAATCTCTAAAGCTAGGTTTTCTAATGTCTTTTTCTAGTGTTTTTGTCATAGATGATGTGAATTAAACACCAAAGTACATCATTCTATGTACTCATCATATATTCATGATTATTTAGGTCCAAGGAATTTTATGGTCAAACTTCGCAATGATGTGGACTTTTCAAAATTAATATCTTTATATGAATACTTCTTTGTTTATCAAATATTTATTTGTTTCTTTTTAGCTAGGCTTACCCCATTTCTTTTGAGCTGTCTTTCCGTAGCCTGGCTGAGGAAGCTTCTAACAATTGAGTAACCTTGTCACCCCCAGATGGTGAAGTGGTACAGTCCCGTTTCTGTTTAACATAAGTTTGTTAAAATAATACTGACCTAAATGTATATTAATAAGGAAAAACATTTTTTCTCATCCACAGAAATTATCAAAATCAGTTATAACTGTTGGTTTTATTTTTAGAGATACCAGTTTTCATTCATAAAAATATATACAATTTCTTAACTTTTTCATGAACTTTGTCAAATGCCACAAAACTAGATTTGCTGCAATACATATAGAAAACAATTATAAAAACAAACATGTTAAAGATTATTGTTGAATAGAAGACATTAACTTATCTTAACATATAACTTGAAGTCTCATTGTAACAGTTTACTAGACAAGGGATGCTGACAACACCCCCCCCCCCCCCCACCCCATTCCTGTCTCAAATGTAGACACCAAGACCTTTCTATAACCCCTTTACATTTACAACAGACTGTGGAGGAAACCATTGTTGTGTTAATGCTCTGATGCAAACCCAAGGCATAAAAATCCTAATAAAAACCTACCTCTCCAGAATCACATGGTGAAGATGTAGGTGTGATAGACTTTGTGACAGGTGAGCTCTTCTTGTTTTGTTTAAAGTCAGATTGCATAAAGTGAAAGCTCAAGACATTGTACCAGCGAACTGAAATCTCCTTGGGATCAAAATCAGCCAAACTAACTTGTGCACAGCCCTGAATTTCAACAGAGAAAAGCTTGCAAATGGAAATCTATTTGTACGTACATTTAAAAAAACAAAAATACACTGATATGAGAGAAATGCGAAGAAGTTATTGTAACAGTAGCAGAAAGTTCTTAAAATGAACTTATACAAAACTAATATTTTAAAAGGTACAGGGAAAAAAGAAGAATTAAACATTTAATTTAAATACAGTATTAGATGTCAATGATACATGGCTAAGAAAAAATTAGAAATAGTGTGACCCATAAATTACAAGAACATTTTATGTCCTATAAAAAATGTATCTTTGAAATTTATGACAAACATATTAAAGAAGGTAAATTGTTGTTGTTGTTCTATTATCAAAGAGTACACTTACCAAGCATTCATCTTCCCTGTGTTGTAACACACTACAGACATTAACTTGTAATGTTTTTGCAAACAGTTTATAATCAGGAATGGCCACCCTGAACATTTGACAGAATTTAGGGCTTTTCAAATCAGACAAGGCCTCAGTTTGGAATGACATACTCCCCTGTTGCTGGGGTAACAGAGCCGCTTTGATACACCTGAAATAAAGAGACGTTATTTTAATGACCAACTTTCACAAAATCTAGAACTGGGTGTTGTGGTCTACATAAAGACAACTTGAACCGTGATTAGTATTATTTCACTCAAATGGTGGTGTTGTGTAAACACTGATAATATACATTTACCGACACATTTGCAAGTCACACAATATGTGACAAGGTGTACCAATTCCAGCAGACTAAATTGTGCTTGTGATCCTACTAGCTCAGAGGCTTAATAAATACCACCAGTCACATACTTATGAGAAAATACAAGTTTGTAAGATGTGTGTTTCTAATGGCATATTTGATGTTATTTCACTCAAATTAGAGTAACATACCAGCAGTCCAATTCACAACATACTGAGCCACAGTGCCACCCTCATGGCTCTACCCCCCCCCCCCCCCCAACCCTCCATTATTTTGATGTACATAGAATGAAACTGGGGTATATAAACTTGCAATGTAATAAGAGACAGATACATGTAAACGCCATGTGTATCTGTATTAAATTTATAGGATGTCTGTTGTTTCAAATCTTTAAAAACACATTTATTATAAAGTGGAATGGCCAGAGTGATGAAAGTACAGGCAGAATGAAAGTACGTACAATCAGTTTTAAGAGCTTTAATTTCAGGACAAAAACAGGAGTGAATTAGCTGCAGTGCGATCCTAATTTAGTTAACAGCTGTAATGTGATTCACAAATTCTATCTATCATAATTTATATATCTGACAAGGTATTGATTTAGCCTACATATTGTTCCCTCCATGTTTAAGCTATACATCACGTTCGGCTAGCATCTGTAGCTATTTACATGGCCTGCCTATGTGGGCTTTATTCCCCCAAAATAGTTAGATAAGTTTACATAATTGCTTTTTGCTGATCACGGAGTAAACAAACTACACCCAATCAGCCTGCTCTGTCTTCATACAATTAAATTGACACTCTGAGAAAAATTCATATTACAGAAAATAATCAACAACTTTTATGATGCAAATTTTAACGAAATGTAAATATAATAATGAACTACAAATATCACAAAAATTTAACACAGTATTGACAGATACATAATAATCCCACACAAATTGTATTACTTGCATAATTCTTAAATATGAGCATCCAGTTTGAATGTGGTATTTGAACAAAATGTGAACGGTTAATACCCTAATATGAACATGTAAGAAACTTTTATAGTAGGCAATAAATACATTTAACTGGTGTGCAATGATGGACTCTATGAATGTTGCAAAATGTAATAATAAATTGAATGTCCAACAGACCAGTATCAGGTGCAAATTAAAGGTCGTGATTATTTTGTCTGAAACCGTGTGCTGTCTATACAAAAATTATATCCCTAGTAACAGAGCAAACTTTCAAAGTATGACATATCGAAAGTGGTAAAAAGTGGCTGACTTACACTTTACTGGATTCTGGAAATGGCAGAGCTGTCAGGTTCCGTGCCTGCTCTAAACCAATTACTAAATGACCATCTCTTGTCTCATATCTGAAGTTTGAAAAAGAGAATTTAATATACAATGAATCTGAAATAATATTAAAAAGAAAACAAATGATAGTTTATTTTTGGACTACATGTATAAAATATTCTCACTTGGTTAATGTAATGGTACATGCAGGAGAGGTAACTACATGGACTTGGCATGTATCATACATGATTAGAAGGTTTGTTTGATTGGGGTGTAACGTCGAACTTAAGTTTATTTCACTCGCATGACAGTACGCCAGCCCAATGGGTAAAGGAAACCCCCCTCTACACTACTGGCAAAACACAAAGACAAGCCAGGACAAATACAGGAAGTGATATGAAGACATCCCAAACAGATCAGCATGATATTGGCCCTTAGTTCTGAGAGCAACAAGAAGCTCACCCCTCCGATGAGGAGTCCTATGCTGAGTTATCATCTATAACATAACCAGGGGTTCATAGAACTCCAGGTAAATACCTTAAACGGGTAGGTAAGCTCAAGAATAAACTTAATTTGAAAAAAGAGTTGATTTAAAAAAGTCAATTCAAACTCTATTTCTAATTTTTAAGTAAGATAAAAATAAATAGTTAGGCATTTATTTTTTTTCAATGAAAAGCTCATTATTTGGATGTCTATGATCCCTGATTAGATACATGAACAGATATGATGAGCTATCATTAAATGTATAACAAGATTGATTGTTTGATTTGGGTTTCACATTGACTCAAGGGTATATATAAGAAAAGATTTGTATTATAAGACTTGAAATGATCCCATCTAATCGGACAAGTTAAATTCCATAATTCTTGCAATTTTCTTTAATAACATGGCTTAGAAGGCGGTAAATTATGATATTCAAAATGTAAAGTGCTCTACTTGAACATTGTTTTAAATATTTTGAAATTGAACATTTGATTGCCATGACTGTATACAATAGCTTTAGAAAACACACATATGGATGTGGAAAAAAAATCACAACAACTTGAATTTTAATCTTTTCTGATAGTGTACATACATGCAATCTCACATTTTACTCTTCAAGAAATACTCAAGTATACGTGGACATACTACATTAATAAATTATAAAATTAACATTCTAAATGATTATTACATTCATGGAATAACCAATATTTAATAGCCAGAACCAGTACATTTGAAGAATGAGGTCAGTTTGAGATAAGGTCACATTCCTTCAGGATACACATTACACAGTTTATTAATACTGTACATTTATTTGACAGCACATTCATTTATAGATACAATTCCCCTTATAGAAATAATTACTTATCTCTCATGTTTTTTTTCTGTTCTACTTTCAGTGTATCAGTATGTTTTAAGCTAACAGTACGGTTTAAGCAGTGACAAAGGATTGGCCACACCTTATTTAAAACAGGGCAAACTTCCATGATTTAAGTACCTGTACTACATGGATTTTTTTTATTATTTTGCCACATGTTTCATGTATGACATAGATAACTTTTGGAATCCAAAGAAATCAGGAAATTGTAAACCAATATAGTGAATATACCATTATAAAACATGTACATTTTTCATGATTGTCCCAGAATTAAAAAATCTTTATGGACAAAAATTAAACGCAGGCCTTCTGATTTGAGGTGTGCTGTCTAATGCTTCAAGGCAGATCTCTAGCCTCAAGTCAGAAGGCATGAAATGTTTATCCCGTCAACACTGGCTAGAGGTATCTGTGTAATTAAAAGCTGTGGTTACTGGCTATATTTTAGATCTATGTAGTATCTATACTGTTAAGGAAAACTACATATTATAAATGTGTCAGCACATAGTAATCAATTATCCACTTGTTCTCTATTGTGTGTGTGTGTGTGTTTATTTTTATGTAAATATCTCATAATGTATGATTTAAGCATAGCTACATGTATATATAGATGTAACATACAACCACAAGAAATTAACTTTAATATCTCTGATATTATCAACAGCATATATTTACATATCTAGATCAAATCCAATTTCTTTGATGATTTTAGTACTATACTATCTTAACTTGCATTCAGTAGACCCACTTCCACTGTTTTTGTCATATTTTCTTTACAAAAGTTGCTTTGGGAATAAGATAGCATCTCACTAGTCATTGATAAAACAGGGTCATGTGTGAAAAGAATAATATGTACCTGAAGTACAGTGGAATGTCCCAGTAAAACCGTAGTCAATACATTAAATTGGCAATTATTAAACACAGTCTCTCCCTTCTCCTGCCCATAGTTACTTTCTATTCATTTATATTTATTAATTTATAATATTTTGTATGCAGAAAATATAATGTTTAATAACAGTGTGTTTTAGTGGTCCCATCGAAATACCAAATGATAAAGACATATGCATAATGCAATTTTAGATGGGACAGCCATTGGTGTGAATTTTATTAAAAAATTAAATTAACCCAGCCCAGAAAGAATCATAATACAGTAATTTTGATATAAAATATATCTCAGTCGTTATTTGATGTTGACAAAATTTGTCATATCACCATATCATTGTACTGGAAAAGGATAGTCAAATATTACAAATTCCTGTGGCAGAAAAGAACTGCTAGCAAGTCTGTTCAACAATTTACACAGTTACAAATCGTGAAAGGTCAGACTACAAACTATTCTTCTATGGCCGTAAAATGACAAATGAAAAACAATATCAATGTGTTTAACAATAGACTAGTCATATACCATTGTCATAAAGTGCATAGGAGTTCACATTCCAAAACAATTTCAGAGTCATTGTACAACTCTATATATAAAGACATAAGTGTCAATATCTATGAACATAGCCTACTTTTACTCCAGTCATTTGTCAGCTCGTAAATGTACATGTAGCTACATGTAGGAAAAGAGAGGCCTTAGCACTAAACAAACTTTTTACACATTTTTATGAATTACATATTCAGATTGTTTAAAATATCAATTGACCTTAACACCAATCAATCATAACCAATACCATTATGAAAAGCGCAACAAGGCCCAAATGTGTAATATTTCTCTAGTGAGAATAAAAATGACTAAGAAACTCACAAACACCTTCTGGAAACCAACAATGACAAGGCAGGACAATCACAAGACACAAAACATCACAAACAACAGGTTTCATGTTGCCCCTTACATCTGAGAGCAACAGAGCAACAGGAAGATCAGTCTCAACTGCCAGCCAAAAATAATCCCTGTGCTAATCATAAGTGAGCAAATGCATCGTGCTAATCATAAGTGAGCAAATGCATCGCGCTAATCATAAGTGAGCAAATGCATCGCGCTAAGTTCCTTATTTGGTATAATTTAACGAATAATGTATGGGACTTTGGGACAAATTACAGTTTCTGGACTGGTCAGACACCCACAAAAAGTTATATGGACCTCAGGTTTGCTTTGGTACTACATATAACTACATATGTGGGGACTGTCCTGTCCATAAGCTGTCATATGGCCTTCTATATCTTAATGTGCTACTAAAAGCGATACTCCAGGCTGCAATCAAAAGGCATAGGTAAACGGGCATCATTTCTTGTGTTCAATTATGCTCTCTAATTTTCTCATTGAGCTATATCAATTTTATTATTGTATCTTAAACAATGGGCTATGCACAAACTTCAGTCAAATTTATCCACACGGCCATGTCTAGGTACTTTTATCACTAAACAGAAGAGCTCCAGAAATATTGACCAATCAAATATCTTTCTCTTCAAAATAGGTGCCTACGTCACTAGACCTGTAGAGTGGACTGTTTAAATATTTGACAGTTCACACCAAAGACCAATATAGGTCATTGGTTCACACATGTTCTTAACCCGTAACACACAAGAGTGTTTGTCGCGTGACGCCAAAGGGTTAGACAGACACCTGTCTAAATGGACACCCTGAAGTGAAGAATTGCCAAATTTGGACACCCTATTTTATGAAATTTTAACATGCAAGAGATAGGAAAACTGCCAAAATTGGACACCCAGTTATATGAAAAGTGAAGCAAAATGACCATTTTGGACACCCTACTTTACATTTCTGGCTAAGCCCCTGCCCATTCCTGAGATTTACTCTTCCCTCATCCACACAGATATATAAAAGTTGACAACATACAATGCAGTGAAAGACTTCAAAACATATGGCTGAAATCATGTGCATACAGCACTTCAGCATCTTCAAATAAAAATAAACATTTGTTGAAAGGGTCCTACTCTACCCTCATATCAAACAATAATTCAGTAGCCAATGTCCGTAGAGACACCAGCTTGTAATTCTACACAGAGAGGTACATGTAGGATAGCCTAAGTATTTTATGCTATGAACTGGGTGCCATGTGCTGTACATTAAAGCCCCCAATAGAGCACTATCTGAGGGGTACCTCATGAGAGGGTAAAAATCCCACTACCGATCATCAAATATGTTGATAAGACCCTTTGACTGAATTTGAGTAGGCAGCAAAATGAAATTCAGTCAGGTCAATAAAATGCAAACAAAATTTCTACCTACATGTACATTGTATTAGGGTGCAAAAAAAATGGGAAAGTTAAAAACAATGAGAATAATTTATAGACTTTCAGCAATTCAGTTTAAAAGGTTTTCAATTTACACAATTAAAAACTAGTATATGTTTGTTTGTTAGTTTTTGTTCTGATGAAAATATTATTTTGATATCCCTTAAAATAAAGAAGTTGATAATTTTTAACCACTAAATATTTCAGCAGTTTTCTTTATCCAGGACGAAAACATAATTTAATTATCAACATATTTACGATCATCAGTTGAACATGAATTTTCATAATATTAAATTAGTCCCTATCTTATAAATTTGCATGTTTATAACTTTAAGACAATGCAATCAAACACATCCTAAATTGTATGGTAATAAGACTGGAGAAGGAAGTTCACCTTGGTTGATGCCAATCTGTGTAAATACTATCCTAGGATTACAGATACTGAGTGGGTGGAATTTTGATCAAAGGGATGTGAATGCTCTGGATGTTTCTCACTATATAAAGTCCAAGCAATAGACTTTAATGAGCTACTCATCCATCTGAGTAGGGATAAGAGGAGTGGTGTCTGCCTCCACTGACCACAAAGAGTGACCATCAATCACTCTACAGGACAGTCTCTTTTCTAAACCCTCAACTGTGGACTATTTGAAAACAGTTGACCACATGCACTGAATAGTTCCTTCCAAGCAAATATAGCCATCTGCATTGCTTTAAATGCATTGACTACATGTAAAAATAATTTTACACAAAAACAAAGACTACACCTGTTATCTGAATAGCTCATGCAAAGAAATTTGACTACAGTGTAAGAAAAAAAATACATGTACCTGGACAGCATTGAGCAATGTAATACCAATGGTAAAATGTTCCTGTGAAACATAAGTTTGCTTGTTTGATTGAGGTTTAACATCGTACTCAAGGGTATTTCACTTATAAGACGACGGATTGTCCACTGCACATAGCCTGATTACAGTGGAAAACCAGGAGGAAAGGTAGTATAAACCACCCCTGAGATTGCCGGAGCCACAACATGTGATTTGTTCATTTACCCGAGTGAAACAAATGAGCCAACCTATCCTATTATCTCAATTTAGCCCCTAAACAATGTTGTTGCGTTGATCAATTGAATATTTTTTAGGGACAAAACCAAAAGGTTGGTAGCATTTGGTCCCTAAAACCCTATTATTTTTACCCCTGACTACTTGCAAGGTTAAACATCTGCCAAACCTAAGTCATTGTTTGATTGATTGTTTGCACTGCAATTAATGTGTTTTTCATTCATATCAGAGAGCTTGTATCTGTCTTATCAGGGAGGGAAACTTTGAACAACCCTACCTGTTACTTTCATAGTAACCATCACACAGAGAGTTCCCACTGACCACCCACTTAAAATTACCCATGTGGAACTCAAGACCTACCACATCAAACCGTCAGTAAAGGTAAGATCAATGATCCAAACTGATCAAAAACTCTTCTGTTATGATAAAGTCCAGCTAACTGATCAAATCACAGCTAAAATGCTAATCAACATATTTAATACCAGACCCCACCTTATAATAAAGAGCATGTGAGGACAAAGAGTTTGTGTGTTCGATAGGAGGCTAATGTGATTCTTAAGTTTATTTCACTTATATGAGGAGAAACTGTTCATTTCACTGTTCCTTGTTGAAATATGATTTAAGTTTGTTTGTTTGATTGGGGTTTAACATCAAACTCAGCGGTATTTCACTTAAATTCACTTATATGATGATAAATTGTCCCCTTCACCTTGCCCGATTCAGTGGAAAACTGGGAAGAAACCATGTAAAAATCACCCCCACTATTGCGGGAGCCACAACTTGTGGCTCACTCATATACCTGATGGTTATCAGACAACCTCGATCCTGTGAATGGTACATCAAAGCAGGATTAGGAAGTGCACACGCTACCACTAAACCAAAAGATTTATACATGCAAATGTGAGGTTGGTTGGCACAAATTTAGTAACCCTGTTAATTGAAGAGGAAAAAGTAAATGTTATTAATCAAATTTCCTGTGCAATGGTTCAATGTTTGTTTGTTTGTTTGATTGGTGTTTAACGTCGTACTCAAGGGTATTTCACTTATATGACGACGGACACAAA
>JARFOD010085632.1:0-18721 GCA_031763545.1 Mopalia muscosa | reverse complement strand
TCACGAGGCTTACAGAAACAATAGTTATCTCACGAGGCTTACAGAAACAATAGTTATCTCACGAGGCTTACAGAAACTACAGTTGTTTCACGAGTCTTATAGAAACTACAGTTGTTTCACGAGGCTTGCAGAAACAATAGTTATCTCACGAGGCTTTCAGATACAACAGTTATCTCACGAGGCTTACAGAAACAACACTTATCTCACGAGGCTTACAGAAACAACAATTATCTCACGAGGCGTCAAGAAACAATAGTTATCTCACGAGGCTTACAGAAACAATAGTTGTCTCACCAGGCTTACAGGAACAATAGTTATCTCACGAGGCTTACAGAAACAACACTTATCTCACGAGGCTTACAGAAATAATATTTATCTCACGAGGCCTACAGAATCAACAGTTATCTCATTAGGCATACATACCAAAAACGTGTCAATGATTTCTATGAAGTCATTACTAACAATCTTACACCTAAGAACTTTGTAACGTGTTTTTTTAAAATTAATTTTAATTTGAGCAACGCTAGAGGATACCACATTTTAAGCTTCTTGTCCGATCACTTTACAAAACCGTATATTAACTTTGGACGTAGAAACGTTTCATAACACCTTGTTACATTTACGGCGCATAATTGGCATTTGACTTGGTTAAAGGAATTATAGCAACGTGTTTCGAATGTACTAGGAAACTACCATTCTCCCACGCTATACTATAAAGTCTATAATTTGCCCTGGTAGATGAAGCGAATACGATCAATAAAACCCAAGGTTAATCCACATTTCTTATAGTAACATTTGGCGATAAACAGTCATAATATTTCTATAAATCAGAAATAATAATAAAAAACGCTTTAAAACTAAGCCATTTTCATCTATCGTTTTTGTTTATGTATTTAAACAGTGCCAGTGAACCTTTCAGACTTCCGCTTTTACGTTTATGGTGCTCTCCTGATATCAACAGCCGGATAGGTGTTTTCGCGCGAATGATTAACAGAGAATGGATCGATTGGTGGTGAAGGTTAAACAAACAGACTTGTTGCTCAGGTAATTATTGGAAATCATCCAATGACCTTTAATAAATATGTTATATTTTATTACAAAGAAAGCATTAGATGGCGGTTAGTCCTTCTTCATTGTAATGAAATATAACATCCCTGACCTGTTTAAAAAATTAAAGGTAACTATATAACAAAGTTTTGAACGTTTTTGAGTTTCAAATTGTCTGGACTGGTCTGTGTCCAATTTCTACGGTGTTTAGTCTCACACTTCTTGTGCCAAAAGTTTGAGTACAAATGTCAAGACAAAAAGAAACTGTGCGATATTAGAGCGTCTTGTCGATCAATTTATAGTTTTTAATGGAAATCATGTTTTTCTGAAGTAGCAGTCTGTCTGACTTGATGATAGTTGAAAGGCTCTTCTGCCCGTTTGTTTTTGTTCTCTAAGATAACTGTAGACTGGAGTGGTGGGAAGTACCAGGGAACTGTGTGATAAGTAAGCAAGTTCTCTCACACAACCCACACAGTGAGGAAACTAACAGAGAACTGTGTATAAAAGTAAGCGAGTTCTCTTAAGCGACAAATCCACATCCATCGATTGGACAAAACAAAGGATGCTTTATAAATCATTATAAACTCAATGTTTGGTATTACACTGTTGGACTCATTGAGTCTATTTATTTATTTATTTCTTTTACCGAGTAAATCTTAGTAGCAAAGTGATCGATGGCCTTATGGTAAATTATAAACCCTGTTATATTGACATGAAACTGAAATACTTCAATCAACACGTCATCAGCGTTTTTTAATGGTAACTACAGATAGCAAAACATATTGACGAAGATCACGATTTGCACTGGCAAATAAAGGGATAAGTGTTTCAAATCCCGATAGCTAGAGAAACTGTCATTTTTTGGCACTAAAATCATGGTAATCTAGAAACAAAAAATGTCAAATAGTTTGAATTGATTTCGTGGCGCCAAAAGAAGTAAAAGCTATTATTTCTCTATCGTCGGCATTACAGGTTCCCGTTTGTACACACTGGTCTTGGTTTCGGAGAGAAGTTTTGTGTTTCTTCATTTAACACTACTAGCGCATAGAAGTTGGCCAATTAATGGTGAAACCATTCTTTTAGTCCACATTAAAAAAATCATTCCAGTACAATAAAAGGGACATAACTCTGCGGCCGAATATCAACATCACTGTCAGGATTAGAAGACAAAAGGAACTCAATTTGAGTGAAATATTTAATAGCCAAATAGACAGTCACTAAAGCTTACACTTCTCCACTGCCTGAACCGACCAATGACATATCCTGCTGACTTCCACCAGCAATGACATAGATACTACTCTTCCCCTTCACTTCATTGTTTAAAAGGTCTCGGCAAATAAGTAGTAATCCAGAGTAGAATCATATTATAAAAATACACCTTTTTTCATAATCTAGACTCCCCGAGGGTATCAGCATTCTTTAAGTTCTACCAGAATGCCCTAGCAAGGTAACACACCAGGAGTAAACCTGAGAGTGGGCCATTCAGTCAACCAGACATCTTGTTGGGGGAATCAGTCCTATATTCTATATATAAGATATTAATATTAGTAAGGTAACCAATTAATTACCCACAAAATAGCTTGCTTCTTGCCACCTTTTATTATGGGACAGTCGCCGTATGGACTTTCCAGTTAAACAGGCATACAAAGCTTTATTTCCCTCACCATTAACGTATCTTTTAACGCTTTTTAAAGGAAGGAATTACAGTTAAATGTCGTCCAGAAGGCAAATGTCACCTTTAGCGATACGAAACATATCCATTCCAAGCCAAAACGATGATTCCAGATGCTATTTTAAACAGCAACGCGGGTCTCTAAATTTGTTTATCCTGTCTCTATGTTTCGCTCAGCTAACATTAAAACGGATTCGCTGTGGCTGTCAGTGACAAAACTGATCCAATTCCCCGCTGAACCTTTTATAACTAAGTAGCAGATAATATAATATTGAGTCTCAGAGTAAGTAGATATTTTATGGAGGACATAACTCTAAATTGATATTTTCATTCCGCAGGTCCACATGTTTAAGCTAAATACAATCGGCGCAGAGGATTGTACAGACACAGGGGTGGACTGCGACTGACACAAGGGTGCTCTGGGACTGACAGGGGTGCTCAGGGACTGACACAGGGGTGCTCAGGGACTGACATAAGCGTGCTCTGGGACTGACACAGGGGTGGTCTGGGACTGACACAGGGGTGCTTTGGGAATGACACAAGGGTGCTCGGGACTGACACAAGGGTTCTCTGGTAATGACACAAGTGTGGGCTGGGACTGACACAGGGGTGCTCTGGAACTGACACAGGGGTGGTCTGGGACTGACGCAGGGGTGATCTGGGAATGACACAGGGGTGCTCTGGGACTGACACAGGGGTACTCTGGGACTGGCACAGGGTGGACTGGGACTGACGCGGGAGTGTTCTGGGAATGACGCAGGGCTGCTCTGGGACGGACACAGGTTAATCTGCGATTGACACAAGGGTGCTCTGGGACTGACACAGGGTGGACTGGGACTGGCACAGGGGTGTACTGGGACTGACACAGGGGTTCTCTGGGACTGACACAAGGGTGCTCTGGGACTAGTTCTGGTGGGCTAGAACTAGAACCACTTGCATCGGAAGATGACTGATCTTCATTCTGCATCAAACTAACTCATCAGATATGATATCGGTCTTTGCCTTATCAAACATGAAAACAAGAATTTACAGCTACGGCTTTAATAAATATAGAGAATTGACTTCATATTTGCTTTGTATATAAACAGCAACCTGTACTGAACTATCGTTTGGTGTAAATATAACGTGACAGCTTTAGGGAGATGTTGTCATCAACCTGTACTGAACTATCGTTTGGTGTAAATTTAACGTGACAACTTTAGGGAGATGTTTTAATCAACCTGTACTGAACTATCGTTTGGTGTAAATATAACTGACAGCTTTAGGGAAATGTTGCCATCAACCTGTACTGAACTATCGTTTGGTGTAAATTTAACATGACAACTTTAGGGAGATGTTTTAATCAACCTGTACTGAACTATCGTTTGGTGTAAATATAACGTGACAGCTTTAGGGAGATGTTGTCATCAACCTGTATTTAATTATCGTTTGGTGTAAATATAACGTGACAGCTTTAGGGAGATGTTGTCGTCAACCTGTCAAGCTATAGCGTAGTGAGCTGCTAAATAGAGAAAATAACGAAATTGAGAATATGTCCAACTCAGTCAAGACACAATATTCTATGTAGAGATTAGAATTGCCAAATATTGGATATCATTGTATCATTGTAAGAGATTGTCAAATACTGACTAAAATCTTTCCTTTGTGCAAAGAACTGTCTAAGTCAATACAGTCTTTGATCTGAGCAAAGAAATATTTACAGACAAAACGCTAGTCGCGTGTTATTCAGCTAAGTCTATTAAGAGTTGTGTTTATAACACAAGGATTTATATTTTCAACAGGCAATAGCACAAGTATATCAATTATAAATCCCTTCAAGTGGTTTAAAACACAACAATTTATACAGATTGGTTTAGGCAATCAAGTAGTAGCATGGAATCTTCCATCTAACGATGCCAAGTACAGTTATAATGGAGTCGAATATAATGACAGGGAGTCGATGATTGATATGGAAAATATGCACCAGTGTTAGAATTCAGAAACGCCCTTTCTGTGTACGACCCATTCACCTACATAACGTCCCCACTGCCAGTTATTATGAGCCAGATATTTATATCAGTATGGTTCATCTACAGCCAGTTCACCATTGTTAGAAATCTCGGAGAAGATTTACATTTGCCTTCTTTTCTCAAATTACATATTGATAGGGGCGATAAAGTAGAGATTTGACCGTCTGAATACTGCTTACATTCTGATGCACACATATCAAATCGATCTGATTGACTAGGGGTTGATTGTAATCAGTTTATGCTGATGCTCCAGAAATGCTCCTTCCCATCTCCTTCAAATCTGCCATTTTTCTCCCGATTGTAGCCCAATAAACCGTTGGCATTATTATATTATACCCTCACTTCGATTGTATGGATTGGGTTTTTTCTCCCTGTCTTTAAAAAATAGGATTACTTCTGCTTTGATGTATTCGAGTAGTACCCATGTCCTTTCGTTCCTTAAAAACGCCCTGGGACTAGACTAACTATTTGATATTGAAATCACGTTGTATACGATGGCAAGCTTTTGATGTCTGCTAAGCAGTTGGCAGGAATCTGCTCCCCTTAAATCGGTCCGTGGAGAAATGGTCTTACAACCTGTTCAATAACCTCTACATGTGCACTCATAGGATTACTGTAGCAGATAGAGTTATGTTTAATGTATTACTGTTACCATGCTTGATGTCTGCGTTATATTCGGATCAACTGAGGTGCACTAGTAAATGTTATGTAGGGCTATCATGGGAAATGACCTGGTTAAAGAATTAAATTAACCCCTCCCCTGCTAAAGAAAAACGAACAAAGAAGAAAAAGAACAGGAAAGTTGGCGATGAAAGTAAGAAGATAGTCACTGACATCCAGTGCTACAGTTATATATTGTGTATATTCCTGTATAAATAACAAAATAAATTATTGAACAATAGAGGCCCTTTAATGTATTAATGGATGTATTTGTCACGGATTTGATTGGTAAAACTTTTCGTTTGTCTTGTGCTAACATGTACGTACGAGACGTGTAATTGGCGTGGTACAGGGTATATGCATAACGGGGAACCTAGTAACTCGGAGTATTTCTAGAGCAACTTCAGTTTTAGGAAAAAATAAACGCTTAACAAGAAGCAGAACACGCGATTGGCTGTGTTATGTGGATCCCTATATAACCAGAAAATTCTACTTTCTGAACATGTCTGGGAGCGTTTAGCTGAACTTACATTAAGATGATTGGTGTGGCGCTCTAGGGACCAGACCGATCTCTTCTGTCTGGTTGACGTTTGATCACATCGATCATTGCACACCCGGGTGATCCCTGAGTAAACAGGCTAAATGGGACGAATTTGTGAGTGTTAGGGGGGGTACAGGACACACATGCTGCAAATAACTCCCGATTTTATAACGTTTCAACACCTTTGTTTGTGGTTATTAACGATTGATTGATTCATTGGTGTTTTATACGGTGCTTAAGGGTAGTTCATTTATATCACGGCAGTGTATTCCAACAATAATTGACACTAGCACAACCAACATGTGAAGCGTTTCCATAATGCTGGAAAGTTAATTTTCTCCAATGCTAAGTAACGACTATTGTTACTCTTCAAACAAACTACCGTAAGTCAGAGGGCCCAAAATATTAAAGTTACGCTAAGGTGTCAATAACTCAGAGCTAACCTAAGAAGTAAATGACAAACACCAAGAGCACGATGAAGAGCTTTGTATCCAGTCGTTTACTCCTATTTGAGACATCGAATAGTATCTTATTGTTTACGACCTGACCATGTTGTCTACGCTCAAGTTGTTCGTGAGTATAACAGTGTAAGGGTACAAGATCGCGTGTCCTAGATAAATGCGCACTTCATCACTGTTGTTAACTGTTATACCTGATATACTTATATTCGTTACTTGTATGTGAATCATATATCTCATAAAGATCCGTTAAACATCTTTCTGTCTGACTCTTAAATCTCATAAAGAGTCGTTAAATATCTTTCTGTCTGAGTCTTACATCTCATAAAGAGTCGTTAAACATCTTTCTGTCTGACTCTTACATCTCATAAAGAGTCTTTAAACATCTTTCTGTCTGTCTGACTCTTAAATCTCATAAAGAGTCGTTCAACGTCTTTCTGTCTGACCCTTACATCTAATAAAGAGTCGTTAAACATCTTACTGTCTGACTCTTACATCTCATAAAGAGCCGTTAAACATCTTTCTGTCTGACTCTTACATCTCATAAAGAGTGGTTAAACATCTTTCTGTCTGACTCTTACATCTCATAAAGAGCCGTTAAACATCTTTCTGTCTGACTCTTACATCTCATAAAGAGTCGTTAAACATATTTCTGTCTGACTCTTAAATCTCATAAAGAAACCAAGACGTGAGTGTTTTTAAATTATTATTGGGAAATAAACGCTGACAACTGATCCAGTAGCCTGAAGTCTTTATATTGGTCATCAGGAATTGCATTTAATTGTTTTCAATTTGAGCGGCTCATTTGGATAGAATACGTGTTTACCTCTAAGCAGGTGAGTTTATAAAACCGTTAATAAACTGAAGGAAGAGAAACACTCTGGAACATGTTAATAAAACAAGTTAAAGTGTTCAGTTGTCGTCTGTTTTGGTTATGATGTATCCCATATGTTTCGTTTCTACACGCATTTTACACACGCTATATGAAGATAGCGTCGTACATACAACTATGAAGACCAGCGTCATAATATCATTGTTTAAAAATAACCCAATGACCCTTAATTAATAGAGAGAAGCAGTAGATCACGCAGACCTTCCGTATTGTCATAAAATATAAATTTCTGATCTGTTTACACGATATAATATAATAGATTATAACTGGTTTGATGTTGAAACTGTCTGGAATGGTCTGTGCCAGATAATTATATTGTTTATCCTCACACTTGTTTTGCCAAGGGTTTAATACAAATGTAAGGTCAAAGAGAATCTGTGTGATAAATTGTCCGAATATAAGAACGACTTATATAACAGTTCAGAGTTTTAAATGGAAATGCTGTTTTTCTTAGGTAGCAGTTTACCTCACTTGATGATCGTTGAAAGGCTCTTCTGCCCGTTTGTTTTGTTCTCTAAGATAACCGTAGACTGGAGTGGTGGGAAGTACCAGGGAACTGTGTGATAAGTAAGCCGGTTCTCTCACACAACCAGCCCACACAACATACTTATCAATCTAATGATTGGACAAAATAAATGTTGTTTAATAAATCATTATAAACTCAATGTAGGGAATCACGGTAGAAATCATTTGAAACATGTTTTTCTTTATTTATTTCGTGTAAATCCCTGATTGAACGATGCCATTGTACTAAATTATAAACACCTATATATTCACTAGAATTATCATAAAATTAAGTCCATTCATTAAAACGTAATCAGAGATATAAGAAAGACAAAATGCTAAGTACGGATTGGAAATGATGTGGACGCGAATCATGGTTTAACCGTTCAAGCTGAATAAAGTCAATTGCATTTGACAGGAAGATTAGAAAATCAAGGGAATGAAATTATATCTGGATATTTAATAACTACTTTAACAGAAAGAATGACTGACATTTCTCCACTGTCTTTCACCAACCAATAATATATACCTACATTGTACTTTAACCAGGACTGGTATACATACAGCACATTATTACCATGGCTATATTTCCCTTTATGTCATTGCTCAAAGCTGTATGAAAATTAAGAAGCCTTCCATATTAGACAAATAGTGTAAGGGACAAATCCTCATCTTTTCTAAGGTTCAAGTGGCCACTCTTTTTTCTAGACTCCTGCATAATTGTGTAGTCTGGATTGAAGAGATGCTTTTGGCGGGAATAACCCCCATATCTCTTGAAGGGTTACCTTTAAACATACTTAAATATGGCATCGACGTATCATTCCTTCGTTTTATAAAATCACCGGAGGGTAACAAATATTTACCTACCTACGACCGCTGCTAGCTGTCATTTTGGGTGTGGTCAATCCTGCTCATGACGTTTTGCGACTTACACTCCTGGGTGTTACGGGTTAATAAAACATTACAGCATTGTGAATTTCAACAGACTTTATTATCTTGTTGAAAGAAATGAGTTTCGCTCGATGGAATTGTAGATTAGCAGTTTGTAACTTTGGCTATAGCGGCTATCTAAAGCACGAATGGTTGCACACTGGTTCTGAGTATAAAGTGGGTTTTAACATAAGTGTGAACTGGCAGAGGTAACTCAACTATAAACAGTCGACTCGAGGTCTCGTGACGTAGGCCCCTAGTGTGACAAAATATATTTGATTGCTCAATATTTGTGGTGCTCTTTTGTTCAGTGAACAAAGTAGCAAGACATTGCTGCGTGGATGAATTTGACTGTAGTTTAAGCATCATCCAATGCTAAAGATAAAATTACAAAATGGGTATAGCTCGATTAGAAAAATTACAGAGCATAATTAGACACAAGAAATGATTCCCGTTTTACCTGTATGAATTTTATTACAGAGATGGGCACCGCTTTAAGTGGGCTTCTTTGTAGTTCTAACGGATACTAGGTTTCGTTATGCTGAGGCAGCTACTCACCAGGGGCTGGTAACCATGACCATTCAATTAACCCGTCATTCGTTAGGGAAATCATTCTTATATTAGAATAAATCCTTATGCTACATGTATGATAAGTATGAATGTATGTGGATAATCACCTTCTCATCTTACATTATTGTTCTAGGGTCAGCATATGGACTTTCCAGATAATCAGTGTTACAAAGCTACATTCCATTTACCGAAATAAACTTTCTTTTAATACGAAATTGACGAATATTATTTCTTGTATTGCACTTATGACAATACAAAATAAATGACAGTAAAATGTCAATGAGAAGTTTAATGACCACATTTTACGACACAGTATATACCATTCCAATCCAAACCTAAGAATCACGGGACCATTCCGCGGGTTGAAATAGCAACATTAACCATGTCCCAGTGTTTCTCTTGGCTTACATTAAAACGGATTCGCTGAGGCCATCAGTAGCAAAACTGATCCTATTTTCCGCTGAACCTTTTATAACTAAGTGGTGGATAATATCATTTTGAGTCATTCGGTGCGTAGATAGATTATGGGGGCAATAACTCTAAAAGGATATTTTCATTCCGCGGGTTGAAATACGGCTTCGACTCATACTAGCCGTGTCTAAGCTAGATATGATCGGTGCCTCATAGTAAGCGGGCCAAATAGGTAATCGTTTCGCTACACCAATAAAAGCTCATGTTGCTCTTTAATTTTGGTGCCGAGGAAAACTTGGATCTTAATTCCACCTAATGAAAAACAAACAAGCTATCGATGTATGGAGACAATGGGGTAATAATTTGATATTTAAGGAGAAACTGGACCCATCCATTGCTGTAAGGCTAGTGGGTATATTAAATTGAAGATAAGCAAAGCCACTGAACGTAGATGGTTTTGTAAGATCAGAATAACAGTATCAATGATATCTTAGTGTTAGCTCTTAGACTGAAGTTTGACGCGAAGTGTTTATAGCGTTCTCTTACACCTTGACTATGGGTTAGTCAAAACAGTTAAAGTTTTCTCCAAGAAATAGACTTTTTGCCCATTGTAACAAAAAAGCACATATTTTAAAGCTGTGTACAAGAAATATTTGTAATATTTAAGTAAAATATTTTTATCCATATAAAACAATATTAAAATTGTATAAGAATTTTTGATTTAGTCCAAGATTGAAATTTATATTTGTTACTGGTTTACGGCCCAGGTTTTATTTTTTGGAATCCAAGATTTTCCTTATGGTCCAAGATTTTATTTTTCAATCAAAGAATCACGTGACCTGTCCACCAATCCAGGATTCCCGTGACCAACACATAAACTGATGACGTCAATTGTCATGAATGTGCATGCAGTATGGAAATTTCAGCATGTTCTCTCATAGGGTTTTTTTGTTACAATAACAGTCAGCCCCCAAACAACATCATCAGCTTATGTGGTTAGAGGTTACATGAATCTTGGAATGGTCACGTGAATTTTGGACATGTCACATGAGCCTTGGATCGAAACATAAAACCTTGGACCCTAAACAAATTAGAATGAACAAAAATCATTCTTAAGAAAAAATCTCGGACCGTTAAACAGCCTTGAATCAAATATAAATGTCAATGGACCTAATAAAAAATCTTTGACAGTACAAAATTATTTTTGACGAAAACTAATCATAACACAAGGCTTTATGGAATACAACTTCTAGTTTATTAAGGGTGTCGTAATCCACAAAGCCTTGTGTTATGTTAAGTACATCATCTTCTAAATGCCTCTCAAACAAGAAAACTAATCGTTGTCTGTAAGATATAATAAATCTTGAACAATGTGTTTTTCCCTTGGCAGGGGCTCCACAATCACAGCTCAATAGGCGAAGGCCTAAGGCCCTCCTAGGTTGCAAAATCTCTCGTAAAGGCAATCTCCGCTAATTTTAGCAAAAAAAACTTGTTCAGTCCTTTTCATTGAGATCGATCTTAATTGAATCGATTTAACACACTGACTAACGCAGGTATTTTTGTATCGCTCACTCTGATGGGACAATGGTGTACATGGATTCTGCATATGGATGAAATAAAGTGCTAACACTGACTTCAACAATTTCGACCAAAGAATTCGAATGTTATATCTGCAAGTTTTTGTGTATTTCGTTAACAGTGTTAATTTTACATAGAATAATACAGCGACGCTATTGAAGTGCTAATTATAACCGACTTTTAGGCAAAAGAATGCAGTACTGCAGTTTGATTACCCATTGTTTATTTTACAATTGTTTTTTTAGAGAAACAACATGACTTTTTTATAATGCGAAAGTGAAGCTGGTGAAACTGTCAAAACCTGACACATTTATATACGTATTTCATCAGACGTTATGATTTGCCCATATAGGTTTATGTGGTTTTAAAGAGTTTTGTTCAGATGTCGTGATACAATTCGGTCCGTCCTAGGCAGATATGCCTGTACAACAATGGAGAAGTTATGTATATATATCGAATGTATGGCAACTCTAGCTCCCCCACTTTAAAATCTTCTTATCATTTTCATTTTTTACAGTAAACAGCATATATATATATATATAGATATATATTTAAATTACTAAATTAGGTTAAGATTTATTAATATATTTTAAAAACTATAAGACATGTTATGTTTTAATGGTTTGTAATTTGATGTTACAGAATTATTTATTGTTAATATATGGTGAAGTCTACAGACTCAAAGACAAATTCTTGTTATCAAATGAGGAAAAGAAAATGATGTAGCATAATTGACGGAAGCTAGATTCATAAACGAGAAACGACCGTTTAACTACAATTTAAACAATGAAACAAACTTGTGTTGTTGAGACTTGTTCAATTTAGGCCTACAGTTGGGTAAACACGGCGTACGATTTTATCTTCTCGCAGCATTTCATTCATAAAAATTAGCACATTGTTTTGTAAGACATCCTCTGTAACGTCTTTCGCTGTTTTCGGAAAAGACCTGCCGTAAGGTTTGAAACCCCTAAACAAATAATCATTCGGAAGTATGGTGAAGATGATGCTCGGCAAACTGATTCAACTAGAACTTAGACCAACCGCAGAAGGGATTTGACGAGAAAACCTCATCGAATAACTGAAATCCAAGAAGACACCTTCGCCCTAGACATTCAACTGTGGCCATGCTCCGTTTCGTCCGCTTTATCATAGCCTAACATGTGCCTCAGTTCACTCGATTGTTTTTTTCGCCGGCTTAAGGTCTTGCTGGACCCATTGGTCGATTTTGAGAACACCCGTTGTATTCAATCTCTTGTGCAGAAGAACATAAATCTGTACCATACATATGTGTATATTTGTGAAAGCTTGGATACTCAGGATGACATATATATGAATGTATTGAAAATCGAATCATTCTTTCTAGAAATATTCTCTATCTAGAAAAAGTAAGTGCCAACAGAAAAAAATTGACTGCATTTTATTTCTCGAAATGGAATAACGATAAGAGTCAATAAATTAAATGGCCGACTAGAGAAGTTCTCGAACTAGTAAACGGTGCCTCATTTAAAAAAAACAAAATTGATTTAGACGATCCGGTTGATTTTTTGTCTATTTCAAGTCCAAGTATAAAATACAACTTTCAGAAAACATTTTAAAAAATCAAGTACGAACTTATAAAAAAAAATTAAAAAAATGATACACCGTTTATTAGATCATATTATGCTCTTAACATTGCTACAAATGGGAAGTTTTTAACATGATTAGTTTTCTAGAAATACGCCTTGGAAAATGTAGAGTCTGCATAAAAAGTGAAGTGCCAGAAATAGGCAATTAAAGTTTTGCGACTTTAATATATGATCATGGGAAAACTAAATAATAGGCCCAAATTTAACTCTCTGTATTTAGAATTTCGATTGAATTTTTTCAACAATATATGCTTTGAATACCTGACAAACCTTTGAGAAACATGGGAGATCTAGGTATAACGAAATCCTTCCTAGGGTAAACTTTACCATCGGACATATATGGAGATGTTTTTGGAGATGACATATACCTGTTCAAAACTCATTTCCCGCAACTGAAATTAAATCTACAGGTTTGCAAAATTAGGTGACTCTGAGGTAAGTAGATAAAATAAAAAAATACTGGAAAAATGTCTAACTCTGTATTAAAGACACAATATTTTGTGTCAAATTAGAATTACGAAATATTTGATACCATTGTACCCTTGTAACAGATTGCTCAATGATGACTCAATCTTTCCTTCGTGCTTTATTGCACCAATACAATATTTAATCTCAGTAAGGGAATATTTTTAGACAAAGCACTTGTCATGTGGTATGCCGATAGGTCTATTCGCTGTTGGTTTTATTACACACACATTGTTTGCTTGCTCAATCAAATATATGGAATCTACAGCCAAAATAAAAAATAACAAATTTATGCGGACGATTAAGGCGAGATATAACCGTCTGAAAACTGCTGATACAGCCATAGCAAATCGATCTGATTGGGGTTGATTGTAATCTGTTTATACCGATGCTCAAGAAAGGCTCCTTCACATCGGATTGCATTTTGAGTTTTATTGGCGTTAAACACCGTACTTTAGGTTATTAAACTAGTTTGACGGCGTGTTAGCCTGATGGGCGGTAGAAACCACCCCCAACGCAAATGGCGACCTGTAAAGGCAAAGCAGGTAAAAAACAAGGCAATCATTTTATACAATTGTATCAAAATAGTTCTGTTTTTATTGGATCCTTAAATCTGAGGGCACCCAGGAATCTGCCTTCTAACCACCCACTTTTTGATAGTGAAATGGGGGAAAATTTGACATTTTTCAGTCGACCTTCGATGTATGCAGCACCAATAAATCTGGCGTTATGACATTATACTACCACTACTGTTGTGCAGATCGGTTTTCTTTTCTCCCTGTCTTAAATATATATGATTCCGTCTGCTCTGGTGTATTCGTGTATTCGTGTAGCACCCATGGCTATTCGGTCTGTAAAAACACACACGTCTGCCACGAATACAGCTATTGATGTCTGGTAAGCACCTGGTCTTCGCCCAAAGGAAACTGGACATCTTAAATCGGTCCATGGAGTAATGGTTTACCAGTGTAGTAAAGAATCATGCCTGATGTCTATGTTATATTTGGATCAGCGGAGGTATATTAGTATTAATGCCATGTGGAAAACTTTTATATAGGTAAAAAAAAAATGAAACTGACCCACCTCAATATGACAAATATAAATAAAAAAGCTGTTGATTAAAGTTAGAAGATGGAAGCGATCATAGTCTAGCTATTGGACGATAGAGATACAAATCAATGTATTATTGGATGTGTTGAACATAGATTTGATGTGTGAATATTTTCGTTGATGTTGTGCTTACATACGAGTCCTGTGGAAAGCGTGCTACAGTGTAGGCCTATCTAAAACAGGGAAGCTGGTATCTATATATAACAGGGGAGCATTATCAGAGTAACTTTAGTTTTAGTAAAAAATAAAAATATACATAACAAGAAGGCAGAAGGCGTTATTGACTGTGTTATATGAATCCATATATAACCAGGAAATTCATATTTCTGAACATATTTGAGAGTGTTTAGCTGAACTTACATTAAGTTGATTGGTCTGGAGCTCTGGGGACCAGACCGATCTCTTCTGTCTGGTGGACGTTTGATCACATCGATCATTGCACACTTGGCTGCTCTCAGAGTATAGGGGCTCAACGAGAAGAAGTGGGGCCCAAATAACCTCGGATTTTGTTTGATAATAATATGTAGTTTCTTGGACGTTATTGTCAGACAATGAAGCACTGTGAATATCAATGTATCTAGCCGTTTACTCGTCCTTGAGATGGCATCGGTACTTACCATGGTATTGTTTGCGAAGGTTAAATCACTTGTTCTAGATGAATGTGTTATGCCTGGGAATGAAACACTAAGACTCTACTGAGTACGCTCGTATCTTCTGAGTTACTTATAGCCATATATACGTCTCTCTGTCTGCTATACGTATCTCCTTCCAATATATGAAGAAAACCCCAGTCTGAATGTAAAAAAAAACTCTAACTTTGTAGATTTTTATATTTTATTTTTCTGGTTCATAATGCGAAAACGCCCAACAGCATGTTACGATTGTGCAGATTAACAGTCTTCCACCTGTGGTTATTAAAGTTATTGGTTTTAATTTAAATCGAACGTCAGTAGGCCACAATGTGTAACTCAAAACTCCGCGCTTAAAGAAAGATATAACATGTGTGTGAATTTCTCAATACACTTTAGGTGTTATTTGACTGACTCGGGTACATTCGGTTCTTTCTGACTTCTTAAGGGAGTTAGATTTTGTAACTGATGGAGAAGCTGCGTGACATGTAAAGAAGAACAAGTTTATTATAACGGGGAGTTCAGCTTCTGTTCTGATAATCCATTCCCAGAATTAGACAAATAACTTCTAACAATCTATTAGGTAGTTCCCGACAAAGTTATAAAATCAATGAAGAATGTTTGTTCTTCGTTTAGTGTTAATAAATGATAAATATGGAACCAAAGGTTTTGGAAACTTGACAACACATTTGCTTGAGGGTGAAATGACAAGCATATCTGATAATGTACCAACTAATGTTTTCTATTCGTAGAGAGGATATTGTATGGATAATGTAGACGAAGTCAGTGTATCGGGCTATATTGATGTGACAGTAATGCCCCTTTACGCTTTAGACATCTGTGCTGATCTGTGGTGGTCGTTTACCTGATGGGTTTTGTCTGGCAAATGCTTCAACAGGATTGATCGATCAATTAATATACTAGGATAAATATTTGATGTAACCTTTTGATAATTATTAAACTGGTAATATATATTACCAACATAGCCCATTTATAAATCCATGTAGTGGATAAATCAAATCTCCTGCATTGTACATTTACACGACTGTCTATTTCTCACTGTATTTTTATACTTATTTCGTATTAATTTTTTTATTTATTATTATAAATTCTTACTAATTTCTTACTTATCTGTGTTACTTACTTAACTATAACCTAGTTTTTACTTACTTATTTACTCATCCACTTACATATTAATACCTATTTTTTATTACTTAATTACTTTTTACTTATTTATTTATTGATTACTTACTTATTACATGTTTACTTATTTGTTATTACCTTATTTCTTAATTATGATTTTATATTAATTATTATTTTATTACTTAATAACTGGTTATTTATAACTTACGTATTTATTTATTACTTACCTCGTCACTGATTAATTTTTCACTTATTACTTCCTTACTTATCACTTGCTAATAGGTAACTAACTCATTACTTACTTATTTTTTACTAATTTACTTATCTATTGCTTACGTATGAGTTATTCATTACTAAAACATTTCCTATGTATCACTTACTCATTTCTCCTTTATTGCTATTTATCGCTTACTTATTTTTTTATTTATTTACTCATTTGCTTACTTATGTCTTACTTGTGCACCATTACTTACTTATTAATGAATTTTATTTAGCTACTTACATAATTACGTATTTCTCTATCTACTCATTGCTGTATTATTTCTTACTAATTACTTCCTTGTTTCCATACTTACTTATTTTCGCACTTGCTTACTACTTACTCAGTACTTTTTTCTCGCTTACTTCTCTCGTGTTTTACTTATTATTATTATTATTATTTTTTACTTATTTCTTATCTTTTTATTTACTTATTTTTTTATCTACCTAATTAGGTGTTACTTATTTAAAATTTTCTTATTACTTATTAGTTATTTACTCGTTCCTTATAACTTTCTTCTTATTTACTTACTTTTCTCGTTAGTTGGAGAACAAGAAGACCGTATGATTACGATTTTAGTCCAATATAATCTCGTACAGGATCGTTCATATAATAAAAAAAAAGGGTTTTGTGTGGTTTTAATCCGTTCAGTCTTCAACACCTCCTCAATTGATACATGATCACTCCCCAATTAGCTTATTAAAGTATGCCGACTGATGGCGGTTGTTCCAATCACAGGGTCAGAGCCGATATGTCAGTTCAACCACAATTAACTTATTAAAGTCTGCCGACTGATGGAGGTTCGTGGGTATGAGACGATATGTCAGTTCAACCACAATTAACTTATTAAAGTCTGCCGACTGATGGAGGTTGTTCCAATCACAGGGTCCGAGACGATATGTCAGTTCAACCGGCCGCAATTAACTTATTAAAGTCTGCCGACTGATGGAGGTTCGTGGGTACGAGACGATATGTCAGTTCAACCACAATTAGCTTATTAAAGTCTGCCGACTGATGGAAGTTCGTGGGTCCGAGCCGATATGTCGGTTCAACCGCAATTAACTTATTAAAGTCTGCCGACTGATGGAAGTTCGTGGGTCCGAGACCATTTCAGTTCAACCGCAATTAGCTTATTAAAGTCTGCCGACTGATGGAGGTTCGTGGGTCCGAGACGATGTCAGTTCAACCGCAATTAGCTTATTAAAGTCTGCCGACTGATGGAGGTTCGAGGGTCCGAGACGATATGTCAAGGATTGTTCTCGATTAGTAGCGACACGGGTTAGTTTATTGAAATCACCTGTTGACATTGAATGCTTTCCAAGTTGATTATTAGTTGTAGGCTAAGGACTTTTGTGCGAAACACACAACGTTAGTGGTACATAGATGTGGTCTGGTGAAGTTGGCTCTATTAAAACACAAGTCCTAAGGAACACAATCGGGAATAAATAGATTAGATGCGGAAAGTTAATGGAAAATTTGTAATCCAACGAGACACCTTCTCTGTAACAGGCCTTCAAGCGGGATAATGTTCAATCTTGAAATCGAATCAAACTGGACTGATTAACTCGAGAGATATAGTGATTGAGAAACCCAACATTGCCTGATGTCAAATTTAGCATTGCATCTGAAAGTTCATGTGTCTTCAAAGTGTTTTAAACGGATTACTTCCAACCGAGTTAGGTCAAATGTTCAGTTTTTTATATAGAGTTTTCGATAAGCAGACAACACTGTAATAAAATACCCACTGATGTCTCAATATTTACTCCAATGCTTTATTTCATCTAAGCTCCGAACAAGTCACTATCGCTCACAAATGTCAGTTAAGGAATTTAACAACCAAAACCCTTTCAATAAATTTTAATTAAAAAAGTTTATTAACAGTTAGTTTTATATCACAATTATGTACACACATTGGTCATTGCTTCTCAGGGAAGTTAAATAGTACCAATTAATGTGTTTTTAAAACGAACTCCGTGATAATTTAAACGGCTGTCGTAATTTAACCACTAACCTGGGTCTATGCTTTACACAGAGTTTTGTATGTCGAACAGTGAACATATGTTACAACTTGGTAAAGTTAAGGTTAAGATTAACAGAAGACTGCCTGGCATTGTTAGAGTTCTGGTTAAAATATACAGCCTGCTATGGCAAGCCGTTTTATCACTTCTGCATTTATTCTACATATGTTGAATTCTTTTCCACATATGTGAAATTCTTT
>JARFOD010085621.1:0-18729 GCA_031763545.1 Mopalia muscosa | reverse complement strand
CCCCAATGTCACTTCTCACCAAAAAAAAAATGTGTTTGGCCATAGCCTTAAATGACATTTTCCCTTTCCCATTTTCTTGTGGCCATCTTATGTCAGGGGTCAACGTCATAAAGCGATGCTTTATTATTTTGGAAGCAACCTAGTGCAGTCCATTCGATAAATCCTTCTAATCCTTTCTTTGGAAAACAGTTTGAAAGAGGTAAATCATTCATTGGCACACTTTTCTGCACGTGTGTTTCACACTGACAAACCAGGGGATGGGAAAGGGCCATCACCCACTCACTTAGTCAGTCTGGGGCACATGTGTATGAGGCGTTTCTTGACAACAGGGGGAGCAGTAAGGGGATGGGACTGGGCCATCCCACTACACTGTGTCTCATGTGGTCAGCAATAGTGCCAGTGGATATCTATTTTATCATTGTATGTATATTATTATGATCATTGTTTATTTTATTTGTTTATTTCCTTAAATGTTTTATAGTTTTGTATTGTGGAGGGCCTCAGGGAAGAGCAGCATTAGCTGTAGGTTCCTAGTGACATAAAGTATCGATCAGTCATTTTCGATACTTTGTCGTTGGTATTTCACATAAACCAGCCATCAGTACCCAGAAATTCGCTTTTCATTTCAAACGAAATGCTTGTTTCAATGCGAAACCAAACATTTCTCCTGCACAGGAGACTGCTACTAAGTTCCTTCCAGAATAAAGAGGCATCGTGTTATCATGTTGATACCTGACATATAACATGGCCAAAAGAAAATGGGGAAGGTAAGGTGTCATTTAGGGCTAGTCTTAGCACAATGAATAGGGCTAATTCCTCCGTCTTAGCCCTACGTCCCGCCTATCTCAACCCATGGTGAAGGCTGGAAATTGATCAGCCGCTAGGGCCGGCCTCTCTAAACATATATCCGATTTTGCTGTGGTTGAAGTTCACGCGAGAAGTCTGGTTTTCGCGAGACTATCTTTCGCTTGAAAAAGGTAACATGGCGCTGTGTTGTTTAGCATTGATGGCTATGTAACGAGCCTTACGACTCAAAGTTCAGATTTAAACTACCCTTGAGTTGCTTGAAGCACTCATGAGCGTGATGCATAAGGTAGGAAACGTATATTTATTTATTCGTTATTTTGGGACCAATTTCACACAGGCGATTTATAAGCACGGCAAGAAAAAATGTAAACTTTCCCGGCAATATGCAAGAGTTCCAATTTTTCTCCGCCATTACTAGTATCCAATGATATAACTATAGGCTTACCACTATAATACCTGTTAATTAACACTGGTAACGGACTTGCTAAAAACAATTGTTGTAAAACACTGAATTAAATGAAATATTAAAAGTATAAACTTGATTAAAATTTAACCTGTGATTGAATTTGTTATTGTATTTCTCCATCTGTTGATCTGCCAAGAGAGCCTTCCTTTATTTTATAGTAGTTTTTCTTGTGTATGCAATGAATCAAATAATTCCCATCTCAAACACAAAAAAAGTGTATTAAAACGAACCCGATAGAACAGTACTGTAGGGTACGATATGTAATGTCTGGCATATAAGGCCACTTTCACAATGTACAACAAAATATATCGTACGATAAAATTCTCATGTAAAACTATAGGGAAAAAAATATCCTACAAGATTTTATTGTCGCACATTTTATAAAAGAGGTTCCTGCTAATTGTTGAGTGAAACATGGATATTATCAGAAGTCTATCTATTGGCTCTCATTTCGGCAGTAATAACTGGCTTCCAATTGAACTGATGTCACTGGCAAAAGTGCAAGAAACCAGTCTTCAGTGCAGGTGGTCCCGGCGGCAGAAGAGCCTCCCTGCAATGCAGACTAATCTTGCAGCTTACCTCGACATTTGCATACAATCACCGGAAAACAATTTGGATAACATTGTACTTTCAATTACACAACCAAATGACTTACGGTGAAATACAAATGTCCTCTTTCTAAAAAAATTATTTTGTTTACAAACTGTCCACATCCTCACATAAGTGATTTCGTTATTTTTTTATTTGCTGTATATAGTCGACTGTTTATATAGCCATCACTGTTAGTTTATTAAACAATATTTTGTCTTTTGCCCGAAAACAGCGCGTGGGAATCACTGCATTGATGCAAAACTCTACAACCTTGTTCTAAAAATAGACCTATGTTATATAAGCTGTAGGAGGGGCTTGTTTTTTTGACACGTTGGATTGCGGCTTTCCCAATTGGAGATTTTGTATTCTTGTGATTTCCTGTCTCCTCTTGGGTATTTATATCTACTAATAATTCATTTCTCTTCATTTCCCAATAGAGTATGTTCAACATGCGAGTGATCATAATAATTAATTCACCAGTGCTGCATATTTCGTGCCAATGATGTGAGTTACATGTGTTAATTTTGACCCCTGCAGGCCATTTTTTTTACCTTGCCTTGCCAAAATTTCCCGTCTGGACACCCTCTTTTCCCGGCAATGAGATTCCCGAATTCCCTACTTTTTCCCGGCATGTCTTAGCCTTACTTACCACCCTTCTCAACCCAGGGGGAAGGATGGAAATTGATCCGGCACTATAACCGGCATCTCAAAACATAAGCTAATAGGCCTATTTGATTTTTTTTTTTTTTTTTAATGCACTGAAAACAATGACTTCTTACAATATATTTGTTCTGAAAGTTTGAAAATTTATCATTGCAAAGGGAGATAACTCAGGAGGCAGCTTCCTGTTGCCTTGGAGTTCTCAGACCTTAGGGGCAACATAAAGCCGATCTGTTTGTGATGTCTTTGTAATATGTCCGGTCTTGTCCTTGTTGAACTTGCCAATGTCACCAAGGGTGGTTTCCTTCACCCAGTGGGGTACTGTCATGTACATGAAATAACCTTAAGTATGGCATTAAACCCAAATCAAACAAACAAACATGTTTCAATATTATAACTGGTGGGTGGTTGGAGGGAGCTTGATGTTGCCCTGGTGCTAAAGAGGAACAGGAAGCTAATCTGTTTGTGGTGTCTGTACTGTGTCCTGTTTTTGTCCCGTCCTGTCTTTGTTTGTTGCCAGCGGTGTCGAGGGTGGTTTCTCCTTGAGTATGATGTTAAACCCCAATTAATCAAACAAACAAATCAATATTATAACAGTTAATAATCATACTGTGTTAAACACAAATCAATCCTCCGACATTATTTATATATAATGTTATTTACATCTCCTTTCAGTGACTTTTTTGAAACCTGCTTCCAGAATCCAGTTAATGAGTTGAAAGATTGATTATTTTACAAGAAGATATTCACCAATCACCATGCTTACAGCAAGACAGCCTTGTCAAGTCAGACACCAATTACTGAATAACTTGTTGTGATCAATTAAGTGACCTGAATCGTATGGGAGTGATTTACTTGGTGAACCAGACATTCAGGTTAGTTGAAGGTTGCTCTAAATGCAAATTGTGATAAACTTTTTTTAATAATTTTATAATTCTTAGCTCTACGTCCTGTCTATCCCAACTTGTGGTGAATGTTGGAAATTGAACTGCCGCTGGTTGTACATTGTAAGCATAACTCTTTGTTTTGCATATTGATAGATTACCCAGAAGACCATATTATAGGAAAATCTGGGGGTTTTTTCGCTGATTTTTTTGTGAACACAAAACTCACAAAAATTTAACTCCTCCTTTCTTTCCTGGCCGTGACAGAATACTCCCTCAGCTTCCTCGGTCGATCGTAAGAGGCAAGAAAAGATGTTGCTTTCTGTTGCCCTGGTGTTCACAGAGCTAAAGGGTAACTGGAAGCAGATCTGTTTGTGATATTCTGTATTTTTGTCCGTCGTTATATAAGTGAAAAACCCTTGAGTACGATGTTAAACACCAATCAAACAAACACACTTTTTTATGTATACTGCCATGTATGCAGTCTGTTCGAAATTTATCTTTATTTAAATAACCTTGGATGAATAAGTTATATTATTTATTTACGCCAAAGCGTAGCTAAAATACCACTGAATGTGGCGTTAAACACCAATCAATCATATTTTGCTGGGGTTCCGGGCCATTCAGGTGTACAGGGAAATGAGTGGGCTGACCAATTAGCCAAACAATCTCTGACGTTGCCACGCATTAACTGTGAGATAGGTTTGTCTGTAGCTAAATCATTTTCTTTGGTCAAATGCCATTTTGTTTCTTCATGACAAAATAGATGGGATGCTTCTGTAACAAGTCGAGCTTTATATCGTTTCTAACCCTCAGTGAGGGTGTCAGTGCTTTGCACAAAGTTTTCATCCACGACTCTTTGTAGAAAAGGCGAGGTTGTACTGTTTCGTCTGTTTTCCGGCCACTTTCCGGTAAATTCTTATCTACACAGAATAAATAAACACCGTAAGGTAATTGTGACCGGTGCTTAGTCCCTGACACAATTGATTATTTCTTGTTACAGTGCTCCCGTTATAATGTGTTTCGTGATGTTCTTTTCAATCGCTTTTTGTGTGTTGGCATATCGCGGACTAATATAGGCAACATCTTAAACCCGAAACAAAAGTTACGACAAAGGGTTTAAAACAGTATAGCTGCATATAAAAAAACAAGAGTATAATCTCTTAAAACGCTAGGCTATACTTAACTGATCTACTGACTTAAATAATGCAAAGTAATGGCGCGCATATTTCTGGCTTAGAACCGCATGCGCCATCAATACTAATGTCAATTCCATTCCAGTTCGACTGTCTCATTGCGTCGCCAGTCGTCTCCTCTGTTCTCTGAATTTCACAAAAAGACGCTTATATATCTGAGTGTCGCTATCTAGCTCGATAGCTAGCTTGGGAACGAAAGCACTGTTGAGTATTGGCGAAGTGAGGGGGAAAACATGGCTTAGTCTCGTAGCTCTATTCATTCATACTTCATCTAATTCTCATCTAATGAGGTACGAATGAATAGAGCTATACAACTAAGGTGAGGAAAACAGTGCTGTGGCACCAGCACTGATCATTAAGTGGATTGTAATTCAATATCTAATTGTTATGTTAAAGAAAACAGGCTTTTTTTCATATTAAATGCCTTCTTAAGAGATTTGTGCATAAAATAGATTAATCAATTGGTTCTAGAGAAATCCCCCTAAATTTTTTTTTTTTTAATAACATTACGCTACCAGTAAAACTTTGTTCAAGGGGAGACAACCAAAAACTAATACGGACCTTGAAGAAACTAGAGTTATTCCCCTTGAATTGCTTAGCATTGATACATCTAAACATCGTAAATAAAAAATAAAATCATTGTTATTATGATTAGCTATCTAAATTTATGTATTTTTTTGTGCTTATGATTCTTTTTTGAAACCATGTCGTTTAGTTTGTTTGATTAGGGCTTAACACAGTACTTTAAGTTATTTCACTTACATGACTATGTGCCAGAAGGACAGCATAAACCAAACTCAAGTCTGTGAGGCTATTTCTACTAAGCTCAGTTATGGCAATTTAAGCGATTTTCAAGGAACAAGATGCTCCTGTGTATATATTTCGAAACTGCTGACTACTATTAATATTTATTAATTGGTCCGAACTACACTTAGACAAGAGCTTTACAATATGATATTCTCGAGTGTGGGAACACTAGTGATCGCTCAATGACACTGTTCTTGCACAAATCTTCAGAAATCTTAAATGATCAGAATTTTATTATTATGTCATAGTCTTTATTATTATTATTATTGTGCATGCATATAGTCTTTTATTAACATATGGAGTGCTTTTCATGTATTATGATTTATTGATTGCAGTTTAGCACCATAGTTATATAGTGTTTTACTTATATCACAGTTGTTGGTGTATTTCTACTGATTTGACAATAACACATGGAAAATGTGAAATGTTTATATATACAATCACTCTGCTGGAAAATTAATGTTCCTTCATAGCTGACAGAATAAATATACTTCAATTATACTGCTATTTGCCAGAGGGCCCTGCATTATATTGTTTGTTTGATTGGGGTTTAACGTAGTACTCAAGGGTAATTCACTTATATGATTGATTGTCCACTTCACACTGTTCCCCGCCTTAATTACAGTTGAAAACAGAGAGGAAATCTCATGAAAAACACCCCCACGATTGCCCGAACATCATATTACCTGATGGTCGACAGATAGACTTGATCCCATGAATGGTAAATTGGAGTAGGATTAGTGAGTGCACACTCTACCAGTAAACCATGGCTGTGGACCCCTTTATTATAAGTCATAAGGACACTGATTTTTTCTGACATTTTTAATTAAGCATCTAACCTACTTAAAGAAAACCTATCTTCCTTTAAGTTCAAAGGTTAGATTGATTCATTTATATGACTGCTCCTGCTGTGTATGCCTGAATATACAGCTATAACATTTACATAAATATTTGGAAAAGGGAGATAAGTTTGTAAATTGCAGTCTGATGAAGCTGTATTTTTATATGGTTCGTAAGACACATACTGCAGGTTTTCAATCCAGAATATTCGATTCTACGTGGTCATGTTTTCAGCCAACCTGCTCAAACAGTATGTAAAAAAAAAAGACAAACATTGATTTTTATGAAAATACCCCTTGGTAAATTCTTTGGTGAAGGGGTAACAAAAATAAAGCGAAAACTGTAACAGCAAAATGACAAGTAAACCTGTGTTTTCATAAAACTATGGTATAATAGTTTGAAAGTTCTGCTTTGGATAGAGACTAATAGTGTAGCCTTCTGGATAGATGATCAACCAACCAATTTTCACAAGGGCCACCAGGCAGATACATTGTAATAAATGAAATCTTTACATGGTTAATGAACAATTCTCAAGTGTTTGTTTGATAAGGGATTCATGCTGATGCTGTACTTATTGTCAAACCACCCTCCACCCTACTGGCAACAAACAAAGTTTGTTTGTTTGTTTAATCAGGGTTTAACATCTTGCTCAAGGGTATTTATCTTATATGACGATGCAACTAACAAAGAGGAGACAGGACAATTACAGGTTGGCTACATGTTGCCCCTTAGCTCTGTGACCACCAGGGTAACAGGAAAATCCTTCCCAACCCTTTGCCTTCCCTCAAGTGACATGTGGAGATAGCACTACTGCAGTTTGAATACATTGCCGGTAGTCATTAGGTTTTAATGGAATAAAGTAAAACATAGGGGCATTTTCTCCCAAATGTATAGATGGTTGCTTTAAACAAATTCCAACATAAATAAAATGATCAAACATTAGAAGTTTTATATAAAATCTTGTTTAATATAAATTTATTCTCTGTTGTCCACTTCATGTAAATACATACATACTGAGATTCCCGTTGAATAATTTGACATAGTAGACCAAAGTCACAACTTGTTTTTGTCAAAAAATCAAACCTCAATTTAACCATGGATTAAAAGCCGGCAAAGACCTTTCTTTGTTTTTAAGTTTACTTTACAATAATGTGTCCTCTAAATATACTGTCAGAAACCATATTGTTTTGCATTTACAAATATATATATTTTAAATAAATGAAGAGAGAAATAAATACTGCTATATATATAACATGCAGAGTGTTGGGCCTGTAACCCAAAGGTCCCGGGTTTGAATCCTGGTGCATCCTGGTGCGACCATGCAAATTTTTCTCTCTTCATTTATTCAAAAAATAAAACATGTACCTATATAAACTGTCGCTTCATTCTTGATGGTGGTTTCGGGTTTGTTAAAATTAAATATTGAAACTTAACATGAATATCTTGTCATTTGGTTTCTCAGAGTTGTGACTTGGGTCTTCTGTGTAGATATACAGTGACAGCTAAATTTGCTAATATATTATTCACATGACCAATTAAAAAGCAACAGTATATGTTAATCTCATTTAAAAAATATACTTAAAAAACTATTGTACTTTCAAAAATATTAATCGTGCTTTGCAATGTACAATAAATTTCACCTTGTTCTGTTATAAGAACTAATTTTCCTCCAGTGATAAGTAAAGACAATATAGCTTATAAATAAATACTGCCATTTGCTGGGGTAAAGACAGATCAAAGATGGTGCTCGAAACATACCACCATGAGTTAGAGTCCCTAACAAAATTAACGTTGAAAAATAGATTGACCCCCTAAAATTGTGTCTAAACCTGCTACGGTTTTAGGACTGGATTTAGGACTGGACGAAAATCGATCTTCCAGCAGAAGAAAATTGACAAATTCATAGGGTGTGTATATGGAGTGACTAACTGGCTATTCATTGTTTGAGTAGGACACTGCTAACTGTCACATTTATGTTTACTTGTACATGTGTTTACATTTCATTTTTCAATTGAATTGAAATTAATACTTCTGTTTCAATATTTTAGTTTAACATGTTTCACTTGAAAATGGTATATATGTTAAGGCCAAATTGAACATTTCATTCAATCCACAGGTTGCTTTGTAGCATGTTATATTGTAGATTTAACTTCCATTAACACCTGCCTACTGAAAGTGTATGTCGCTTTTTTAGGACGGATTATCTGATACTTTATATGATAAAAACCACTCCTACAAAGTTGAATTCACTTCATAAGAGACTCCCTCATGCACCACAGGTTCACTGAGGATGCAAACCTGTGAACAGTTCATTGAAGGAGGATCAGCAGTCAGACACGCTAACCACTGAGTCACAGGCAGATGTATACATTATTGATGTGTTTTTAAACGCTGTGTCTAAGGGTATTTCACATATATGCAAGTATGACAGCGCTGTATTTCTAAAGAGTTATAGCAACACAACCATAATGTGAAATGTTCTCATTCATGTACAAATGCTTTGTAAGAAAATGTTTCTCAATAGTTGACAGGAACATAATTATACTTCAATTATACTGCCCTTTACCATAGGGCATGCATGTATGTACACATATAATAAAGAATTTGTCATCATTTCTTTTTAACTCAGGTTAGTATATTTGTTTAAGTTTATTTTTCCATTAGTTCTCTCAAAGTTACACAAATGTAAACCAAACTCTAAGTTAGTTTTAAAAATAATTTTCATTATGACATCACAACCTTCAGGCAATGAAATTTGGGCAGCAGGCAATGATAGATGTAAACTGATTATAATATTGTAACAATTACTATTCAAATTCTGAATAACTTCAAATCCATAGATTAGTTTCAAAATACATGCTACCAACCAAATACAATACTCTTTTTCAAAGCCTAAAAATACTACTTAAGGCAGTCTTTCTCATTGGAAAGTTATTGTTATGTAGTGTTTCACTTTCTAATCTAGAATACTGTTTTTAAAATACTGGTCTTCTTTCCCTCTCACCAGCAACATCTTCACATATACAGCAGACAGCAGTATAACCAACTTAGTTCCATACTTTTCTCTTCATTCACTTCTCATTCCAAACAGATCTGCGGATTCCCTGTTTTTTTTGGGGGGGTGGGTTAAGCCACCTCTACTCAAACAGGTTTTCACACTACATGGCCAGTTAAGGCAGCCTAACACATCCTTATTAATTTCAGCTCAAAATAAGCACTATGAAAACTATGTTAGCCTCTCCACTTTTGAATATCTTGCGCAGTGTATTATGGTCAATTTATATAATCTTCATTGTCAAATGAGATGATATTGATTCAGATGTGGCTGACAGGAATCTCTCTTGGGAGACAAAGCAAGCCTTGTGCTATAAAGTAAAGTGGCTAACTTGTTTGAGATGCTCTGGCTAAAGTTCAGTCAACAACGCAAAAGGAATCGCCGAGTTGGAGCTGTTGTAAGGAATGAGATGGGAGCAAAATTCTACAAAATACTGAGGTACTGTGTATCCGCTCTTGTAAGAGATACAAGCAAAAGCTGCTAGTGCACTACTTGATGTTATCTGATTATGAGGTCCAGAGATCTTATCAAAACCACTATCATATAATCCTCATTAATCCTGTGTCATAAACATTGCTGAAATTATCCATTGAACTAATCTCTGCGCTAAGGTTTCCATGCTGGTCTGGCTTGTGCATGTGTGCGAGCACTTAGACACCGGGCAGCTGGTGACTTGTGTGTCAAATCAAGATTTAAGGAGAACTGTCTTGTTCGGTCTGTCTGAGAAGCTGGTCTTTGGTAAGAATGATCCCAGTTTGAGGGTCTTACTGGAACCTGTTTACCCGTCGGCTTCTTTTTCACATTCCAGGGTGCTACAAATGAAGGCTCCTCTAATCGAGGACCAAACAGACATTCATCAACGAACGATGGCCGATTTTTCACCAACTTGTAGGAGTGCTTGCTTTTCAACATAGAATCCTTGATTTTAGGTTGAATTTTGCTTGTAGTTTTCTCAGTTTTCATTGAAGGTCTATCTGAGTAGGAGGTTTTAGACGGTGCAGGAGACCAAAGCAATAGCTGTCTTTTGTCCTTTTTAGCCCAAGGAGCATCAAAACTAGCCTCTTCTAAAGTCAACTGAGACCCTGAGGATGAAAACAACAGCTCATCGGCCATTGATGTGTTGGCCACTTTGGAATAGCTCCTGCCATAGCGCGACCCTGGTCTGCTGGATGAACACGCAGAGGGAGGACGTGTTCCTGTCAGCCGTAAGTCCAGATCACTCTGACTTAACCTCATCTTTTATAATGGAAAATCAATTCCGAATAACCAGGCTGTATATAAGCTTACGCGGAATTTCCTTGTCTGTAGTCCATAAGTAAACTCAGTAGAAAGACCTGAAGAAACAAAAGAACAGAGATCTTTTTTTGTTTTAACAAAGAAAGACAACACTTTTTTTGTTTGATTGGGGTATTAAGGTTACAGAATTTTCGCTTATTGATCTTAACCAAAGTGCCAATCCAATTGATGAAAAAAAGGAGGGCAACTGGAAATTCCCCCAGTATTTTACCAGAACCATAAGTTTGAGGAGGATAGTTTTATTTGTGAGTATTCCACACATTCAATCCAGTGCACTAATCTTTCAAAACAAGATGCTGTGACGTCACCAACCACTTCCAACATGTCTGACCCCAAACCAAGGCCATCAGGTGCAAGGCCCCTATTAAAGGGTTTGTTTGTTTAATTGGTGTTTAACGTCGTACTCAATGGTATTTCACTTATATGACGACGGACAGAAATACAGAACATCATAAACAAACCTGCTTCCTGTTACACTTTAGCTCTGCGAACACAAGGGCAACAGAAAGCAACCTCTTTTCTTGCCTCTTACGATCGACCGAGGAAGCCGAGAGAGTATTCTGCAGGGCCATGGCCCACCCGCTCCCTCACGGGGCTGGAAGTTAGGAAAAGTAGTGTCGATATTTAAAACTGGAGATCCAGAATTGTGTGAGAACTAGGCCCATTTCCATACTATCCACTGCCTCAAAAATAACAGAGCATCACATCCATGAAAACTTTAACAGTTATTTAACAAAGTACAATTTACTATGTCAAAACAAATCCAGTTTCCGTAAAAATCACTCATGCCAAAGTGCACTCACAAAAATGGCGGAAACTTGGTTGGCATCAATACTTAACATTGTCCTGAATACCTTGTTGAATGTGCCAAGCTGGATTTCAGAAAGGCTTTTTATACAGTTGATCATAATAATGTCATTAACAAAATAAAACCAAATAAATTTGACAAAACTGCCCTGAACTGGTTTAAAAGCTATATGTTTAAAAAAAAATAATGCGTTTATTTTGACAACCACATGTTCGATCCTCTCCATGTCCAAGCAGGTGTCCCACAGGGTTCTATTCTTTGACCATTGGTATTATGTAAATGACTTGCTTCTTCGAAATTTATCTAGCACCATTGACATGTATGCAGATGACACAACTGTTTATACTCATGCTAAAAATGTTACTGAAGTTGAAGGAACCCTTGCCGACGATTTACACGCAATAAAAAACTGACAAAACAAAATGTATATTCATATTATGAAATCAATAGCTATGTAACTTGGTAGAAAATCCTGAGCATACTTATTAACAATACCCAAAATGTATGCAGATGACACAACTGTTTATACTCATGCTAAAAATGTTACTGAAGTTGAAGGAACCATTGCCGACGATTTACACGCAATAAAAAACTGACAAAACAAAATGTATATTCATATTATGAAATCAACAGCTATGTAACTTGGTAGAAAATCCTGAGCATGCTTATTAACAATACCTAACTTAAAAATGTGAAAGAGGACAAAATTCTTGGACTGTAAGTCTTATATAGATTTTAATTTAAACTGGTCAGCCCACATTGATTCTGTATGTGATAAACTTTCCACAAAAATTCTTATTCTATACAGATATAAACACTTACTAAAGACCAATGCTAAACTTTTATTCTACAATTCATATGTGCTACCTCATATTGATTATTGCAGCACAAGTCAAATATCAAATAGAAAGGCTCAGCATATCAGACAGAATCAATTACCATATTGCAACTTTAATGTACAGAATAATTAACAATATGTCTCCAACCTATCTTAATTCCTTTTTCAAACATGTCAGTGATGTAACTACTCGAACACTCCGCTCAACAGAGAACAATGATCTATTCCTTCCCAAACCTAACAGCAAAGTTAAAGCAGCCTTAGTTGCAATGTGGAACGCTCTGCCTAAAGAAATTAAAGAATCATCCTCATTATCTTCTTTAAAAAATCAGATAATGAAATCCCGTATTATGGAAAATAATAACCGTGCAATGTAATATATATGTACACATGTATCAGTCGGTAGAGTGTTGAGCCTGTAACCCAAAGGTCCCGGGTTCAATTCCCGGTGGAGGCAAGCAAATTTTTCTCTCTTCATTTATTTAAAATATATATATATTCTTTTTTCTTTTTTTTTAAATTACTTTTTTTTAAATTTATTTATTTATTTGGTATTATTTTTTGTTTTGTTTGTTGGCTTGTTTGTTTGTTGCTTTGTTGTACACAGTCTACTTCTCCACCACAAGGATACTATATGCTTTATATAGTGTTTTCTTCATGTTTAATTGTCCTATATATGTGTATAATATATTATAGTATCAACATATTGAAGAATATCATATGTGACTATATATTTGTGATATAGTGGAGAGCCTCTGGGAAGAACAGTTATTCAACAGGAAGAACACTTATTCAACGGACAGAGTACTTGTAACATTTATTAAATGACATGTAATACTCTCAGAAAATAAAAGCTATATATATCCAACCACCTGCATTTACAAAGATAATTTTCATGAAGCTGTCGATGTCATCAATTAGAGCAAACAATCTAGAAAATCAGCAGCAACTCTTTGTTCTTGTTATCAGGATGTGCGTCCGTTCTCAGGTCTCAGTCAAGTGGTCGTTAATGGGAAGGCTTTGAGAACTGTGAAAACACTGTGATAAAGCAATCAAGTCCTTTTGTAACTTAAGCTCAATCTGTTACTAGCAATCAATACTCTATAATAGGATTCTAAGCCTCTAGTTAACATACCAGAGTTGGGTTAACAGCTGAAGTATGAATATAAATTGTACGGAACTATGATTGTTCAACAATTTAATAGACCAACAGTAAAACAGAATGAACAAACTTCGAAAAAGCTCATTTTTAGTACTCATAAAATCACAAAAAAAATTCACCTAAAAAATCAAATACGTTTCTTTGAAAACACCAAAAATTGAGTTTTTGGGGATAAATTAAATTTTGTATTTATTTATAGACAGCTATTAACGTGGCATGGGCCCAGTTGATCTAAACTCTAAAAAATTACATCCTCTATAAGATGACGTCACACCATATTGTAGATCTATCTCTAATTCTTTATTACTGATTTAATCTGGTGTCAGTGATTAATAGTCTTTTGAGCACCTGTTCCTGGGCTACAACCACCTGCTTTAGTTTGTTCGATTGAGGTTTAACGCCATACTAAAGTCCATTACGGCTAAAAACCTACATTACGGCGGATTATCCTTTTTTTACTATACCTACCAGTAACATAAATACAGCTAAAAGCCAAAGGATACCATACTGCATAACATTGATTTGATTAGTGTGTGCGCCGTACTTAAGGGTATTTCACTTATATGATGATAGTGTATTCCAACAATAATTGACACTAGCACAACCAAGATGTGAAATGATTCCATAATGTTGGATAGTTGATTTTTCTCCAGTGCTAAGAAAAGATAGATCTCCTACTTTTCAAACCGACTGCCCTTAGCCAGCAAGCACAACCTGCATAAGAAAACCATACTCAAAGAAACCACCACTTTTATAATTAAACAAGTACTGACCATTTCAGTTCTGAAAGCTAGTTCTCGTTCCAGTGTGGAGAGATGTGAAAAATGCCGGTCACTCTCAAACATGTGGCACAAATGGTTCCTGAAAATCAAACAGAAAACAGAGGATAATTGTTTGTTTGATTGATGTAATTAGGATGTGCTCGTGTTTGTCGGAAACTGAAAGCTAAAAATCCTAAATCCTATTAAGAACCATCTCATGGAGTTTGTCAGTGTTTAAATTTAGTGATATGGATGAGTAAACTGAACAATAGGAGAGGGTTCTTCAGGACAATGGTAACCCCATGATCATAAGTGAAAGACGGATTGATTGGTGTTCTGGTGTTAGTGATGGCTTAATCCGTTGTTAGTGGTGGTTTAATCCAATGTTTGTGATGACTTAATCTGGTGTTAGTGGCAGCTTAATCCGGTGTTAGTGATGGTCTAATCTGGTGTTTGTGATGCCTTATTCCGGTGTTAGTGGCAGCTTAATCCGGTGTTAGTGGCAGCTTAATCCGGTGCTAGTGGCAGCTTAATCTGGTGTTAGTGATGGTTTAATCTGGTGTTAGTGTGGCTTAATCTGGTGTTAGTGATGATTAATCTGGTGTTAATGCCTGCTTAATCTGGTGTTAGTGAGGGCTTAATCTAGTGTTAGTGACGGCCTAATCTGGTGATCTAGTGTTGGTGAGGGCTTGATCTGGTGTTACTGACAGCGTAATCTGGTATTAGTGACAGCTTAATCTGGTGTTAGTGATGGCCTAATCTGGTGATCTAGTGTTGGCGAGGGCTTCATCTGGTGTTAGTGACAGCTTAACCTGGTATTAGTGGAAGCTTAATCTGGTATTAGTGACAGCTTAATCTGGTGTTAGTGATGCCTAATCTGGTGTTAGTGGTGGCTTAATCTGGTGTTAGTGGTGCCTAATCTGGTGTTAGTGGTGGCTTAATCTGGTGTTAGTGGTGGCTTAATCTGGTGTTAGTGATGGCTTAATCTGGTGTTTGTGCCGGCTTAATCTGGTGTTAGTGACAGCTTAATCTAGTGTTAGTGATGCCTAATCTGGTGTTAGTGACATCCTAATCTGGTGTTTGTGAGGGCTTAATCTACTGTTAGTGATGGCTTTATCTGGTGTTAGTGATGGCTTTATCTGGTGTTAGTGACAGCTTAATCTGGCGTAAGTGATGGCCTAATATTGTGTTAGTGATGGCCTAATCTGGTGTTAATGGCAGCTAAATCTGGTGTTGGTGACGGCTTAATCTGGTGTTAGTGATGGCTTAATCTAGTGTTAGTGACGGCTTTATCTGGTGTTGGTGACGGCTTAATCTGGTGTTAGTGACGGCTTAATCTGGTGTTAGTGACGGCTTAATCTGGTGTTAGTGATGGCTTAATTTGGTGTTAGTGATGGTTTAATCTGGTCTTATTGACAAAGTCTTTCCAGTAACAGCTCCCAAACCTGCATTTTATGCAATACAAATATCTTATTTGTGTGGGTTCACTAGGTCGAGTTTGTAAATATTGATTTCAACCCCTGAAGTTAATTAAGTGAACAAATTACCACAAGCTCCAGTAATGATATTATTGATGTTGAGTCTGAATAAGATATGAGCTGACATGTTGATATGTATGCCTGTAAATTATTAGCATAGTTAAAGAGACAGGGAGAGGGAAAATGTAAATCAAACAACTTCTAACCTCATCACAAATGTGTCACCACTAAACAATGTGTTTACTGTTTAGTGATAGCATTTGTAAATATGTGCACAATACTGTGTTCTACTTTAATAAAGCTGACTTCAATGCCCATTTTTCTAATTATAAAAAAAAATCTTTTCTTATGTTTTTTTTTTAACAGAATTCAAATATTTTCTGCAACCATTTCTGTTATTTTTGCCTTTATGTATTCACAATGAGTATTTGGATACTGATATATACTTTTGTGTAGTATTTCATATGTTTGGCATTTCTGTGTTTATCCCATAGAGCCTAATTTACGTGGATTATGGGCCAGTAAAAGTCGTTGTGGACCATTTGCTTGTAAACACTGCCTGACTGGCTACTGGTTTGTCACACCACACTCAGATCAGGGACTTTTTAAACATTACACACTTGTTAGAAAGATTTTATCAGTATCATAATTTAATATGGACCAGTAAAATTTATTGTACCCCAATTTAATACTGTTACAAACTATATGTAATGGCCACATTTGACCAGTGGAAAACAGTGGTATGTTGTGAAATTATACCCCTGCCAATAAACATGGACAAAACGAACTGTAATACATAGATTAAATGAGGCTTTTTAATTGAATTATTATGTTTTTGTTGGAATTGGTGCCAAACATTCAGCAGAGCTGTTTCCCTTATAGAATGATATTTTGCATCCAATTGGAAAAACTACCAATAAAAGCAACTGGCAACAAATCTCCAGCCAATAAAAATGCAGAAAACTTACCTATGCAATACACCAAACAGGGCAGCTGAAACAAAGAGTGGAAGTAGTCTTCATGAAAGTGGATAAGTATAGGCTGAATGATGCAGGCCCATTCTCAACCCGTTTAATGAGGTTTAAGCATCAGAAGTTAGGGCACCCAACCTCTTCACCCCCTCTCTATATATCTTTCCTCCTTCCTTGATTTGAATAAAATTATGCTTATTTAGCTGTAATTGTTTAAAATATAAGAAAACCATAAGCACATTTCTCTCCATTCACAATGATACATCACTTTTCATCAGACCTACGGCCTTGGCACTTCGGGTTAATCTGCTTCCTCATACACAAATAATGAAGAGAGCCACAAACTTTTGATCTACATCAGGCACTGAGATCCTGTTAATATATTCAACATTTCTATCATTCCAAAAACCTTTGAGGTCTTAGCAGCTCAGTCAAATAAAACTTTAATATTAATAAAAAAAAAGATGTGGTCATTTAAAAACAGTCACTTGTTGAGCGCTATCATTTTATAACAGTGTTACAGTTAGGTCAGTCCTGATACTCATCAAGGTTCTTGACACATGAGCTAATTATAGATTCTCTCATTCACTACTCTATACTTTTAAAATTCTGGTGATTTGCAGTAAGTTATTAATGGTATTGTTATCATACGTTATCATCCAAAGAGTTTGTTTTGCTTGTTTGTTTGTTTGATTGGTGTTTAACGTCGTACTCAAGGGTATTTCACTTATATGACGGCGGACACAAATATAAAACATCACAAACAAATCTGCTCCACGTTATCCTTTGGCTCTGCGAACAACAGGGCAACAGAAAACAACCTCTGTTCTCGACTCTTATGATTGACCGAGGAAGCCAAGGGAGTATTCTGCAGGGCCATGGCCCACCCGCTCCCTCACGGGGCCATCCAAAGAGAGTTTGAAGAATATTTCTCCATGTGTCTACATATATTCATCCAATCTCAGAAGACAATATTCACGATTCTGTACAAATTTTGGTTTGATTTTGTTTGTTAGGTGTTTAAAGTCATATTCAAGGGTATTTCAGATAATCCACTTTAGACAGTCTTATTACGGTGGACAACCGAGAGGAAACCTCATAAAAAAAATTTAAAAAACAATTACTGGAGCCACAACATGTGACTCTCTCATATACCTGATGGTCGACAGGCGGACTCGATCCAGTGAATGGTAAATTCAAGCAGGTTCAGTTTAGGAAGCGCTACAGTATTTTTTAAACCCATTTGCTTGTAAATTGTATATAAAAAGAAACATTTTTTATCGAAAACCAAAAGAAAATCGCTTGGGAGTTTTTAAAGTTTGTTTCCATGAAAATAGGGATGTCGATGATGTTGCTAATAAAGCCAAATTTTAAATTTCTGCCTTGAATTTGACCAGTTGACACAAATCCATTAATTACAGGATGAAAATACAAACGTATGCATGTGTTGTCAGTTGTCACAGACTCCTTTCTGGACACATTTTATCCTGGACAGTGTAAGAAGTTTCCAGAAAAGTAAACATTTGGATAAGTCCTTATACCCCCTCACCTTTAACCAACTTAAAATGTAATTTTAAGAAGATGGTACTGAAGATGGTTTAATAAACCGAAATATTTAAAATGTAATTTCGCTGTTAATTTGAAATTGTGAGGTATTAGGGGCCATACAGATTCAAAATTATTTTCGATTCAGAAGGTGTCCTTATTTAAAAAATGGTCATATTGAACAACGTGTTGACTGAATATACAAAGCAACGAGATACGTATTCGCATCTACATTCGTGTCAATTCACACGTACAGATTTTGCTTCGTTAGCCGGGTTTAAAAAAAAAAAAAAATATTTAAGCGATTCGACCGATTAGGCTATTACCTTGTCAATAGTTAAAATAAATAAGATTCAACTGGGCGAACAAATAATAACAGTTAGGCCTATTCAATATGACAATTCTATTTTATTTGAGCTTGGCATAGGGCCTAGCTAGATCCAGATACCGCAGGGCTTGAAATTACCGCTCGCCAACTCGCCAATGGCGACTAAATATGTAGCACTGGCGAGTGAACTTTTCAAAGCCAGGCTAAACTGGCGATTGAATAATTATGATCACTCG
>JARFOD010085610.1:0-18729 GCA_031763545.1 Mopalia muscosa | reverse complement strand
CCCCCCACCCCCCCCCCCCCCCCCTCCACCCGAATATCTTAATTTACCTTAGTCTCGCGTGAACCAGACTGACCTCGCGTTAACTTCGACCACGGCTAGAGGGTTTGGTAACACCGCACGTTAAGTTTTGCAAAAAAGAAATGGCCCGATTATCGTTCAGTTGCTTTACTGATAGGTTAATGAATACTTTGCAATTTCAACAAATAAAACCACAAAAGTAATTTACTTGTAAATAAATTGATAAGATTTGGGTTCGATTAAATATTTGAAATACTGTTTTCTAAAATTAACCTATCAGAAAAGCTACTGTACTATAACCGGGCAAATTTTTTTTTTTTTCGAAAAAAATAACGTGCGGTGTTACCAGGCCGTCCAGCCGTGGTCGAAATTATCGCGCAGTGAGTCTGGTTCACGCGAGACTAAATTTGCCCGAGTTTTGCCCGAACAAAATTCCTGATGATATATTGTTAGGCTGTGCTATTATGTGAAAATGTGGAATTATTTGACCATTTTTAAGGCCAACATGTATGCCCTCGATGAACAGGGATGTTGCCGCTTAAATGTTAGAGGGGTCTTTGACAAGGAACCGCAAGTACGGTCCAGCCAGGTACAAGGACTTTATAACAGGCCAGTACAAACTTAAACATGCCCATCGTAAACACAGGATTTTTAAACCTGGATTTCAGGCTCCGTGTGACACATTTGTGTCACCAGCCAACATGTATAAAATTTGACCACCGGTTTATCAATAACAATATACAGGTATTCAGAAGCCAGATTGCATACCATGCTTGTTTCATTATATAAACAGACCCCCTTTTAAGCATACCCAATGGAGAATGTTATAGAATAATATGGCAAGCCGTTTTATCACTTCTACTTTAATTCTACAGATGTCGAATTAATTTTGCTTTTATTTTACTTATGTTAAGTCTTTTCCACATATGTAAAAAAAAAAAATACTTATCTTTAAAAGATTTTCACTTATATTGCATGTCTTCTCGATTAAGGGCAGTTATTTTGGCTGCATAGCTGAGCGACAGGACAGGTGTGTGTGTGTGTGGGGGGGGGGGGGGGAATCGACAGCACTTTACATTAGTCTGGCTCAGGTTTTCCCCATGGGAGGCCAACTTGAATGACTCAGTTGATGGCAGCTGGTTAGGATAAGGTTTTGGGCTTTCCACTTCCATATAGAGCTTGAAGACACCAGACACATAACAGCAACATGTACATTTTAAGCTATAATTCCAGGCTAGTCGCCATTTCTTTTCAGTGTTTGTCAAAATGAGGCTTCTTACAGTGTTCACTTTCCTTGAATGTTATTGTAATAGACTCATCCACATAGCGACCATCTGTTCTCGGTGGGAGGGAGCTGCGGGTGTGCCTGGCTGGGTGGTCCATAATAATGCTACAGGGGGGGGGGGGGGGGGGGGGGTAGTGTTATTTTGGATTTTTACAATTTAAGAATTAAATTTGTACGTAGCTTTAAAAAGAACGGCATTGTTCTGTAGCTGTATGACATCATTATATATACCCAGTTTATTTATTCAATTGTAATTTGACAGATGACGAACGCACAAGTTACGGAAATACCGAATATTATTACACGGCAACGTCCTGGTCATGTCTGAACATCCTTCGACACTGTCCGTGACGGTATAGTTATCTCAGAGGCGAAACTGGAATTGATTCCCATCCTTTTTTTGTTCCAGGAGTACCTTTGAATCTTACTTCATCAGCTTGGATGTTCAACCTTTTAATCTACTGAGGCCATGTGTAATTTATCTCCCATTCGGCTTTGAATTGACAGATTTGCATTTTAACCCAGGCACAACATAGGTAAATCTCTGGAGATAAAACAATTTGACAGAAATGTCTAGTTTTGAAGATAATTAATGTTTAGTTTTGGTTTTACAATTCTGTGTCTTTTTACAGGTTCAATAGTGCCCCGAAAATTATAACAATTCTCCCAAAAATATAAAAATGTATTTTATTGTACATTGTTTCTTTCTGAATTGAAGGTAAATGGACTGTCTCACTGGGACATGGGCTATGTATTCGTTATCTTTGAAGGTAAGGGGCCATTGGGCCTTAAATATTCCTGTTTAGCATTGGTCAATTATTCCCTTTTGTAATCGAGGGGGGGGGGGGGGGGGGGGGGGGCCCCCCCCCCCCCCCCCCGCGCAAGCGCTCGTGCCAGTATATGTGTTACTAGAGTATAGTAAACTTTCATCTCCAATATAAGATACATATGGATACATGGTGACTCAATATTTCGGTTTATTCAGCTGTTTAAAATAAATAATTATGTTGTTGCTAGTTCCTCAATGAATTGATCTGCAGCTATATTGTATTGATTCGTGTTCAGTTAACAAAAAATCAGTCCCTGGCTGTAACATACGATTCTCAAACCAAATTTCATAAAAAAAATTAAAATTTTGTTGAGCCTGTCAGGCGGTGCATTCTGGGAAACGCGGACCTGGACTTATGCTTATGTTCTATGCTAAGACAGAGGACAAGAATGGCAACTGAAATGGCAATGAAGAATTTTTACAGGAAACAACAAAAAAAAAAACTCAGGAAGTGTTAATTTGGAAAAATTGGCAAACTGAAAGCACTGCGAATTTCTTGCGGAGTACTTGTTCAATTGCTTTGTTAATAAAAACCTAAAACGAACGTATTTGAATTTGTTTGGGAGTTAGGTTAAAGTACAAACTTGTTAGCTATATGGATAAAGAAAAAAACCCCAGCATATATGACTTTTTTTTTTCTATTTTGTACTATGTCACCAATTAGCCGCCGTATGACAAGGATGGGCCTGTCTTTTCCTCAGAGTTAAATTACTTTTGTTTCAGATATCCAGCTGTTAAAAATCAATAATTATGTTGTTGCTAGTTCCTTAATGAATCGACCTGCAGCTATATTGTATTGATTCGTGTTCAGTTAACAAAAAACAGGCCCACCCTGTAACATACTATTGGTATGGTATGTGTCGCACTGTTGGATGCGCTGCTAAAACCATCTTAATAAACCACTAGTTGTGATAATTCTATACTTCTTAACACCCCTTCTAGAGCTTTGTTGTTCATCATAAAATGTGTCACGCTGGTGAATTTTCAAGACTTGACTATTCTGATCATTTTACTTCAATGGGTCACTGAAAAAAATATTTCAGATCGTGCTGTCTCCAAACTTAGGTTTGGCTTCTATATAAAACTTGCCCTACAATGTTTGAATAGTCTATAAGCAGGCTACTGCTGCATGTTGATGTTCTCCATTTGTCTTTACTTGTATTAGCATAACAGGGTTATCTATAGGAATACCACATCTGGATTTTTTAACGAGCAATGTTTCGGAGCAGATGCTAGTACCGTTTACAAGCTTACCAAACTCTGATTCTAAATTTGGTTTGATTGTTGGATTAATGTTGATAACAGTACTTCAGCTTATTTCACTCACTTGGCGGCGTACCAATTCAATGGGCGAAGGAAACCATCCTCGAAACCACTGGTAGCTAAGAAACAAAAACAAGACAGGACAAATACAGGATAACCACAGGATGCAATACAAAGACGTCACAACGTCAGCTTCATTCTGCCCATTAGCTCTGAGATCGCCATTAATCGCGGACTCTTGTATTAGTTAAGTTTGTGTAGAATTATTAAAATTAAGCCCGCTGAAAAAACGTCCTTTTTTGTTTACTCAACAAAATTTTCCTTTCAATGTGCAAATTTGTACCCAGAAGTACCACTGACGTTGGCTTAAAACACTGGTGAGCCCATGAAAATGTAAATGCATTAAACAAGACTTACGCCTACCGGTACTCTTAGTCACATCATCGATCAAAATCAAAACGTCAGTGTAATATTCCAACTTACAGTGTTGGTTGATCAAACTTAATTATTATTTGGCTCCTTGACCCTCCTAAATACCACCCAGTACACGATATACCCCCCCCCCCCCCCCCCTCATTAAACACACGTATACGAACCTAGGGAAAAGAGGGGCAATATGGACCTCTGAGGTAAAACGGGCAATTGCGATTAAGCACATACCGCGAGTGCAGACATTTATAGAAAGCCGTTTTATCACCTCTACCTTTATTTTACATATATCGAATTAGTTTTGCTTTTATTTTACCTATGTACAATTCTTTTCAGCATATGAGAAATTATTTTTTACTTATAAAGAATTTCACATGTGTAAAATAAACTTGTATAGTTAATTTTATGTGAACATATTTGAAATTCTTTTCAACATATGTGAAATTCTGTTTTGCTTAAGTTAAATAAAATACCAAAACCTAACTATTTCACATATGTGGCAAAGAATTTCAAATATGTTCACATAAAATTAACTATACAAGTTTATTTTACACATGTGAAATTCTTTTTCGCATAAGTTAAATAAAATACCAAAACCTAACTTTTTCTTATATGTGGAAAAGAATTTCACTTATGTAAAATAAACTTTTATTTTCGATATGTTCAAAAAGAGTTCCACTTATAACACAAACTGAGAAATGATTTCTCCCCACAGCATGGGACCGTATCTAACATTCATTTGTGTTCCTACCATCTGAGTGAATACTATAATTATAGACGACCAGTTAATTCCTATTCAGTATTTTTTGTTGTAGTCTCCATCATTTTATTTTCCCGACGAATCAGACGAAGTAATGCTCTGTACAGAATCGGTCGCAATTGTTGGCCTATAAAACAAGTGTAGTTTCCCCTTATTTATTCTTCGCTAGATAATTACAAATGCTCGGAGAAATGCAGATGGTGAATGCCCTGATCAGATTGTACTTTTTGAGCAAATTCATTGCCACTAAATGCAGACTTTGGGTCAGTTATTGAGGTCGTGGATATTTTTATTTCACATATCCACTCACCTTTTTATTTTTCATAAGTGAAACAAGATTTCTACATATGTTGAATTAAGGTTATTTTAGATATGTCGAATTATTTTTCACATATGTTGTTCTTTTTTACATAAGTGAAATTCTTTTCAACACATGTAATATAAATAATTATTTTTTGCAAATGTGGAAAAGAATTTGACATCTATGAAAAAAGACTTTCACACATGTAAAATTATTTTTCACATATGTAAATTTATTTTTCACATATGGACAATTATTTTTCACATATGTAAAATAAAGTCATTTTTTTAACATATGTGAAAAAGAATATCATGTATGGTGAAAAGAATTCAACATATGTAAAATAAAGGTAGAATTGATCAAACGGCTTGCCATAACATGGGCCGATAGTTTGACTACCTTTGTGTCGTTCTCCATAGGTGGGAAAATGGCACTTGGGGCAAACGGGTGTGTAAGTCACATTTTCGTTTTTGGGTTTGACAAAGAAAATGCTGTGTAAATGTGATCCTGAATTTACTAGCTGTCGTCCAAGGAAGAACTATATAGAAAGTTTTCAGTCGCAGATAGCCACGATGTAGTGTCTTGTTTTTACACAGCCGAAAATCCTAAGACACTCAGTCCATATAGGCCTACATGTTTAACAGTTAAACAAATCTATAATTGTTTTTGTATGCACTAGCATATTACATATCACGGCATTCATTATAATAAAGATAATGGAAACAATACGGCGTTTGCTATTTTTAAGTTCAAGGAGAGCAGCGGCCGTTGCTTAGTGGACGCGTGTACGCTTACTAACCCTGAGTCGATGTACCGCTCGCGGGATTGAGTCAGCCTATCGACCATCAGGTATATGAGCGAGTCACACGTTGTGGTTTTTACAAGGTTTCCTCCCGGTTTTCCACCGTAGTAATGCAAGGTTCAAGGAGAGGTGGACAATCCGTCGTCATATATGTGAAATACCCTTGAGTACGACGCTAAACCTCAATCAAACATACAAAACAAAATCTAGTTCAAGGACTTCTGTCAATATTCAGATAATTACATAGGTAGCGGGTGTTTAACTTTTCTGGACCATCCAGTACAAGTGGGTAATAAATGACACTTATTGTCCCGTGTGTTACTTCAGCAAACATATATTTTAAATAATAAGAAAATCAATTCTCTATACAGGTTTTAAAATGACGACAACTGTACTATAAGCGGAACCTATAGATTATACTGCAGTAGTCTCCGGTAAGTTTGTTGATGTGAATATCACTTCATTGATATGTGTGTCAGTCTGTTGTGTGTTCACTACCGAGACCCCTTCATTGTATCGTCTACGGCTTAGCTTGTGGCTGCCTGGCGATGTTTTCGGCTAACTTGAAAGGAAGCGGTTGATTGTCCGTCTTAACGAAAACACTAGTCGTCATATAAGTGAAATATCTGTGAGTATGACACACACCAATCAAGCAGAGAGCATGTGTTTATAAGGGACGAGGCGATTCACCACAGCCACATCTTTTTGTGGTCAAACACTTTCATAGGAAAAGACAACCATGCACAGGTAGAGTAACTGTGATTGGAATGCAATTATTTTTGCCTTGATTTTATTATGTACAATGGCTTTTCACATGCGTGAAATTCTTTTTCACGCGTGTGAAATTCTTTTTCACATATGTGAAATAAAGTAAAAAGCGAAAAAATGATATTTTTGCTACTGTGAAAAGGAATGTCACATATGGGAAAAAATTCAACATATGTAGAATAAACATATAGAAGTGATAAAACGGCTTGTCATGTGTATTTCAAAGTATATGTGGGGCCTCGTATATGCCAATGAAATATTTGTTGACTGGTCGGTATGTATTTTGAAGATCTGCCAACAATGAATACACGTTATTCTATGCTAAAGCTATAAATGGTATACACAACAAACGAAATACAAATTATCTGAAGACACCCTAGATTCAATGAAATATTGGACATTGATATAATCAATATCAGGCACAAACTAAAAAACCCACCCTTACTTGTTCAAAATGAAGTTATCAATTATTTTGTTAACAATTTGCCAAGCAAGTAAAAATTTGTTTTCCACAAAATTGTAAACGGTCTCTCTCCACCTAAATTTTTTTTATTTATAAACGGCGACATGTTCAATTATAATAAATAATAGATATATCTTGCGTAACAACGATAGCTTTCCTTTTTTTCACCTGTAGAACTTCTTTATTTAACAAATTGTTTTTTTTTCGCAAACAACAAAGGTGTGAAATTCTCTTACTTATCACCAATAATAACAGACAACTTATCAATTAAAAACAGAACTGACAACAATTACAAAAGTGATCTATCTTATTTTTATAATTAGTTTCATACACATGCATACATTATACATTGCCGGATGAGAATGTGTCCGAGCATGTTTTACGGTGATTTATTTATATTCATCCTTATCGACTCTCTGGCTTGTGAGAAGTGTGGTTATACCACGGAGGACTCCAGACATTTTCCGCTTCTTTGTCCCACTTGCGTAACCCCTAGAATAGCCATGCTCACGTCACTTGAACTCATTTGTCCGAAAGTTCTTTATTCTTTTGTGTAAAATTCCAATATTTCTGTACACATATGTAACATTTTGTCGATGTCCTGAGTTAGATCGTCCATAGATATATAAAATGGACAAAGCTATTTTAATGAATCGCAAATGGATCAACATTGTCATTTTAAATATACATTTGTTTGCATGTTTGATTGTGAACACGCATGCTGTATTTCAACATACGAACTACTATAAGTTCATGCATGTTGATTTTGAGATCATTTTTATTATTTTATTATTCTATTTTTTAAAATTTTATTTAAGTCCAGATGATATAAATAAATTAAGCCCTAAAAATAGTAAGTTTTTCAAATATATTTATTTGATCTTTCCCACGATATGTAAGATGGTCCCTTCAGTTCGTTGTGTTTTTTTAGGAGAAGCCATAGTGGCCATCAGCCGAGGCTAATCCTCTTTAAATAAATAAATAAATAATTTAATTAAATTTAAATACACAGACAAGATTTGTTATGTTCAACTTTGATTCTGTTTTTAATTCCAGGTAGTTGGTTATCTATCCTGAGAAGGGAAACCAATGTGTCGATGAAGCAGGCGTGGTAGTTATCACGTTATAAAGATCCACTGGTAGGTCTGATTTCTTCTTTGACCTTTTTCATTTCTCTCCTTCGTCTTTGACGTCAGAGCATTTACATTCGTTTGGTCAGTTTTTAAGCATACTTCTCGACTATTGGTGGTATTAAAGCACATGTAAGCAGTATCCGTCTTTTACACGAGTTACTGGATCTGCAAACACCCGACTCAAATGCCATCGAGATCGGTCTCTAGTTACAGGGTTATAGTGTCGTAGTAAGCAGCTTTTATTCGAATCATTCGTTTTTAATTTCCCAAGATCTTACACATATTGCCATTTGGTCTAGGTTCGTAATAGTTTTTTTTTTCTCTTAATGACAAAAAAATCTTACCTGGTTCCTAACATTCCCATCTCGCAGAGTAACAGTAACAAATAATAAGGGGTGATTAAAGGTGTATTTCTGTTGTTTCTCACATGGGCCAAAACGATTCCATTTGGTCATCCTGTAGCCTGATTCTCTTCTCTTGTCTTATAAGAAAATGACTGGTCAAGACCAGCCTCCTGTAATTCCGGTTGTAGGAAGCACGCCACTATACCTATGTTTGTATTGTTGTTGTTATTTTGTTTGATGTTTGGATTGCTTTTATTATATTTTGTTTTTGTATTCTTAGGTGGTGGCTCCAAACCCGAGTGTCCGATAGATATATGTTGGAAGAAACAATGAATTGGTGCATATCTCAGAAACATTCAGTTTTCTTGGCCATCATAATATGTATGACCGTGTTCAGTACTGGTAGGTACCCGGTAATAATTTTGTCATACAATGCTCCAATCGGTAGAGCACCTGTATTTTCGGTTAACCAATGGCGTTCGTCAGTGGCCAGGCTGGTGGATAAGTATGCTACTTATTTATACAGGAACAGATCCCTGAATGTCAGAGACGAACAACATAATTTAATTGAATATTTATTAGATTGTATATTTTTGGTTATCGACGTGGTACTGCCTGTTAATGAGTAACATATTTGTCTCCCCTTTTAAACACTGGTCGACCTCATTCTTGTGGCTAGATAGATACAGCTGGCTTGTAATGTCTAAACAAGATGTTAAGTATAACTGTTTTTAAACGGCACTCAACTCCAATAGCTGGTTGCAATCTGTGAAGGACTTCTATTTAGGTGGTTGGTGGTTGGCCGACAATCACATTCTAATATATAATTGATTCTATTTACTGCGCATTGACTCTAAGATACACCTGGGCCAATTTGGCAAGCCATTTTTATCACTTTTACCTTTATTCTACAGAATTTGACAAATGTGGAAAATAATTCCACATAGGTGGAAAAGAATTTCACACATGTGGAAAAGGCGTATGAAGAATAAAAGTAGAAGTGATAAAACCGCTTACCATAGCCCATCTTGTTTTGCATTTAATTTTTTGCTAGTCTGTGACATAAGTTGCTCGGAATATTAGAATGCGTGATGACCTGGCATAGCGTACGAGCGTTTTCTTATTTTCGTCCACTATAGAAACCCTCGCTGGAATGCGATTGCGACAATCACTGCTGGCGAGTTGGCATTGGCTGTGTGGCCTCAATCCATATATATGGTTCTTTGTGCTCACTATAGTAGAAGGCAGGATAATTGTATAGTTCAGATGATCCGCCTTGGGAGCTATTGACTTCGTGCCTTTAAACATCAGGATCTAGTGTTAGGTTCGCGTATGGGGTTTCAGCTGGGAAAGCTTTATGAACTGGAATTTATTCTCAAAGTATTGTTAAAATAGTTTTATCTATTTATTTTTTGTGACAAGACATTTGAATCATTCTCATGTGAGGGGGTTCCTATATAATTTGTATCACTAAAGTTTACTCAAATTAAATGTACCTGTAGGCCTATCTTCAGTCTGAGAGGTCCCGAATGTGCCCGTATTTACCTGTGACTTACACCAAAGTGTGTGATGGTTTGGATATTCTAGAAACATTTCAAACGATCAACGTTTTTGTTGTGCAGGAAAGATTGACTATTTTGTGTTGTCGATGATAAATACAATGAAGGCAGTTCACAGTTTTCGAAATTTCTTTATCCCTTTTTGACAATGTGTTCGGCATTCAAACGTACTTAAAACTGGGAATGATAAAATAGAAATGCAGGTGTGTCCCATTATTTGCCCAGATCAGACGTATTAACGTTTTCCTCACTTTCATTAAACAAACTATATATTTATAGATGAACAGAATAGTGAGGAACAATATCCCTAACAATCTAAGAATTTTACAGTTTTTGTCAAAAGTTGTTGTAAATGGCATATGTGCAATTATAGGCTTAGCTCAAATGATAATATCACGTGTTTCAGTTTACTGGGTGAGACCACGAATGGTAATGGAGCGAACACTGACTAATCCGCCGATGGTTCTTATCGTTGCTTACAAACGAGGCGGAAGTACTTTTACAGGGAGTATTTTCAGAGGCAACCCTGAAGCTTTTTATGTTTTTGAGCCGTTGAAACACCTGTATCGCCACACAATAAAGCCTCCGAACTTCCGGTCTCCCGAAAACATAACAGCAGCGTAAGTAATAAACCTAATTTGAAGAAAAACATATACATTATAAAGACACAAATCGTTATAATTACCTGATATCTACACAGTTTGTCAAAGTATACAATGGTGTGAAGCTACACAGACTTAATTATCTCCCTTGGAAAATATCTCTACTTCAAACGGCTTTCATGAAAATACCTGATTAACTATTTTTCTCATCGTATCGCCCTTTGAATTCCCATTTGTCACGCATGTAAGTCATATACAGTTTACTTAAGTCCATAAGACTCGGATGTTGAACTCATTACTTCCGTTTATAAGAGCACACGTGTGTCATTTGCTGATAGCTGAACCAATGGTCTATATAATATACATCACTATTTTAAATGAACGAGACAGCTATTAGTTACGAGTCTTGTTGTGACCTTTTCGTTTCAAGGCCTGTTTTCTTTACTACAGTCTACATAGGCACAAATCCATTTTTTTTAAAAATAAATTTTGACTGTTTCACCTGTGTTGTCTTTTGTTTTGTTCTCGAATGTTGGTGTCATCCATTTTATAAATACGATATCGTTCGTCAATAACATTTTATTTCCTATATCAACCACTTACAAGCCAGACGACAGTAGGACAATGACACATTTGATTGCGATGTTGAATACTAAATCTAATCAATCAGACAAACGATGAGCCTGTGTCTAAGGTAATTTCACGATACAACCCCATATCCTATTCAATTTACGTTTATGTTGATGGGTAAATTTTAAAAGATAAATAATATTCAGGTGCAAGTTTTAAAGGAAGGCAAAAGACTCATTTTGTCATTAATACTTTGTTTGGTATGATTTGTTTTTAATCATTTTCAGGCAGCTGAAAGACACTATTTCCTCTGCCAAAGACTTGATTTTCACGATTTTAACCTGCAAATGTGGACAACAGTGCCGTAAAAACTTCACATCTAAGTGCCAAAATTCTCAACCCAGAGCCATCAAAACTATTCGACTACATATGTCAGAGGCTCGTGATCTTCTCGATCGTCTGCCATCTTTGAAAATAGTGCACCTGTTACGTGATCCACGAGGAATAATTTCTTCTCGCTTGCGTTCTCCTCAGGACTACAAAACGATGGAAGAGGCATTGGTCGGTGCAGAAGAACTTTGTGAAAACATACGTGACGATTTAAAAGAAGCGGAAAAAATTAAAAGAGACTATCCCGGAAGGCTTTTCACCTTATTTTATGAAGAACTAGCCGAAAACCCATTATCAATAAGCAAATATATATATTCTGCTTTAAATTTACCATTTACTGACAGTGTGAAAAAATGGTTAAGGCTAAACACTCATGCTAAACATGATAGCCCAGGTATGATTGGAACAAGCCGGAAAAATTCAACTCAAACAGCGTACAGATGGCGAAAAACTTATACTGATGAGCATATTGACATTATCGATAGAAACTGTCTGACAGTGTACCAAATGACCGGGTATCTGTCACTTAATGACATACACAGGTTTCGAAGGAGACCGACCGGCGGAGCTATTTCAGGCGAAGCCAATTAATGGATGTATTACCGAGAGGTAGTGTATGGCATTGCCAACTCACTGTGGATCTCACAAATTTACTCCATACATTGAGATCCAAGATTTGCCATAAATGGCCGCAATTCAACCACAGGGGCTAGGTACCGGGTCTATGACATTCGTTCTAAATTTGCTATCTTTAGATAGAAAAATTACTATGAGATGTCATAAAGCGGACGAGCAGCCATAAGCCTATGAGATGCCATAAAGCGAACGAGCAGCCATAAAGCCTATTAGATGCCATAAAACGAATGAGCAGTCATAAAGCCTATTAGATGCCATAAACGAATGAGCAGTCATAAAGCCGACGAGCAGCCATAAAGCCTATGAGATTTTTATGAAGCCGACGAGCAGCCATAAAGCCTATGAGATGTCATGAAGTCGATGAGCAGCCATAAAGCCTATGAGATTTCATGAAGCCGATGAGCAGCCATAAAGCCTATGAGATTTTATGAAGCCGATGAGCAGCCATAAAGCCTATGAGATGTCATGAAGCCGATGAGCAGCCATAAAGCCTATGAGATGTCATGGAGCCGATGAGCAGCCATAAAGCCTATGAGATTTCATGAAGCCGATGAGCAGCCATAAAGCCTGTGAGATGTCATGAAGCCGATGAGCAGCCATAAAGCCTATGAGATGCCATAAAGCCGATAAATTGTAGAAGCCATAAAGCCTATAAGATCTCATGAAGTCGATAAGCTGTAGACATCAGTGCATACGATTTTGATTCTTTTAAATATATTTTTTTTAACTGTTATTAGCTTTGTCGTTTTATCTGGAATTGGTATGGGTACTATATGGTTCATTTTGAAGAGAACGAAAACAGACTAATATTTAAAATACAATGGAATGATGCATCTTATAAACACTATTTGTCTAATAACCCTAAGGTCTGCCTTCAATCGAAAATTGCTAATTTTAATAGACCATAATCTATAGACAAAACTACCTGCGCTTAAAGTTCACAAACTCGTAACAAGTCGTCATAGATTTCCAAATGATGATTCAGAGTTAAAGACCAAAAGAAGTAGCATCAATATCCATATCGAACAGTGGCTGCTGGGTAAAACTTGGCGTGACAATTTTACATTCGCTTGGAATTACTGTATGACCCTTTCCTTAGTTTCACTACTGAAATTATTTTGAACTGGTCTATTTTGTCCGAGTCGGAGTGTAGTCTGTACAGACAAGCGGCTGTATGAAAGTTTGCCAGTTATCTCCACCTAATTATGTTATTTTTTGCAACGGGCGTGAATGTAGCAAGGATCATAAATGTAACACATCTAAGTTCTACTGCAGTAAAGTCGGTGCCCTGGAAACATTGGCACTTGAAACTGTCACGAATGAATGTGCCAATAGTAATTATATATTGCCATGCAGGATAACGGATTATGTTTCTGAACGGTAAGGCCTTTCCAGGTCAGCCTTTCTACTATTGAATGAACATCATAGTCCACGAGAAGGTCATTTAACTGACAACAAGCGTAGAATTCGAAAACAATGAAAATATTCTTACGCTCATGTCGTAAAGAGGTAAAATGGCAGAAATAAATTGCTGTTGATGACTTCTGGAGAGAGATTGAGGTGTCTAACAATAAGCGTTTGTCCTTGCCCAAGCGAATTGTAAAGGCTGAAGCGGTTGAAAACATTGTTAAATGCGGGAGGACAAATTTGAAAATATGGTTTATTACGGTTATGTATAAAAATAACAATCTGATGAACAGTCCTGCGGTCGATTTCACAAAGCAATTTTTGATGTAAATGGAAACCTAACCATGGAAATTATCCCATACATTAGAACCCAGACACTGAATATTTTGGGATGAATATCATAATCACACTAAGTGAAAAGAAAGGAAATAAATACCATACAGGCTCATCTAGGATTCCTGGCAACAGATTTTGTCTTCAGTCAGAATTTGCTTCGTGAAATCAGGCCCTGTAATAGGCGTTTAAAATAAGAAATAGATCAATTTATACTAAATTTGATTTATCAACATGTGGTGAAGCTTTTAATATGCCTATTGATTAGCACGATAGTCTGGTGTAATACACAATACAGTCTTTCATTACTGGAACTGAATCTAATTAAACTCCGATCTAAAACGCTTGCAGTGTTTTGTTTGTCGCTATTGACATCGATCGCAAAGGCCATTCTTGTTTTGTCAAATACAAAGATTTTCGCCTACGATTCTAAGTTTACCCACTGCGTATTTTAATATGACGAACCGACACTAGCGAAATAAACAAACACCATTCAAATAATAAACTTTTGGGTGGAGTTGACCTTTCACTTGTTTACTACAAGCGACATCAACATCAACACGGAAGAAAATCGCACAACTTGTTCTGAATTCAGTGCTTGCCATAGTCTAGTGTTATCTCACTATTGCACAACTGAAGCCGTGACCTTTCGTGAACCCCAGTAGGCTTGGGCTAATTGAATAGTGTAAGTATAGGGCCTTAGTGTTAGTTCTCCATAGCGACAAACAAACCCAAATTTTAATATGATCTGAATAATATTATACAATAGACATAATTATGTTCTAATGGAAAAGTCAATTAAAAGCTCAAGGGTACCTATTTGTAATAAAAATTTCGAATTCATGCTATCTAAAAGTTGAAATATTTAACTTTTAATAAAAGCGATGAATAAAATGTTATTCGTTTTGAAGCGAAGAGGTCTCATCAAAATGCTAGGATATGCTCCACATTAAGCATAGTTCTGAACCAGACGTCTCCATCAGTAAAGCGAGGATACGACCGCATGAAGATTTGACACTTTTGTCTTTAAATAAGTTGAAAGATTATTTATTTCCTTGTGGTGACTCGACGTGACAAAGCTGCTTACGGAAATACTGCAGCCCTTATAGAGCTGTTTACATATGATGGTAGTGTTGAACTCTTGTGACACTGTCCGTCTGCTACAAGATCTACACATAACACTGAGTATTATATCTTAAGTGTAGAGAAAGACACTTGTATATATATACGGTGACATATTTAATATAAACCTCCACACCACTACCAGTCAACGCATAAACATAATTTAATAGTATTACCGAACAATAATTTTAAAATTCATCTCCACGAAGTATTATTGTTCTTCATTCACGAGTTCAAATATATTTTAAATATTGATAGCTATTCTGAGCCTTCGTAGCTCAGTCGGTTAGAGTGCTGGCGCTGTTAACTCTGTCCCGTGGTTCGAATCCCAGTGGAATCAAGTGGAATTCTCTACATTTAAATATATCATTTTGCAAAACATAATCCCTCGGATAAAGCTTTTTGTGGCGACAAATGAAAACCGGAAACCGGTCTCCTGTTCTGGATAACCCCGAAAGAGACGAGTTTACCAATAACATATTAGGTAAATAGAGCCTAGTTACATCAACGACATACATGGCGGTATACGAAAATCAGCCATTACGTGAGAACGTGGTGTACTACATTTAAATACAGCCACGACTGAAAAAAAATATATATAACAATAAAACCACATTTACTTTCAAGGATTTCCTGTCTATTTACAATTTGTCTTAAACAAATTTCAGTGTAGTTCAAAACATCATTGGCATCATTATTGCGGTACTTGTTATTATTTCTGGACAATAGCCCTTCTTAGTTGGGGCAGAATGCAGAAAGATTTGTAACAGCCGTATAAAGTGAAATAGTATATAGCTGCATGGTTAATACTGGTAATCGTGTCCTTGATTATAATCGATTCGTCTTAGCGGTCAGCTGGTTATATTAACCTTCGTGAACTACAGCCCACACAACGTATGCTATTTAACCAAAATGTTTTAGCTGGCGTGGTGTTGCCCTGGGATACAGCCATTGTGCGGACGAAGCTTCACAACTCCACAAGGCCGAAGAGTTCATACATTTTTTCAATGCTATTCGATCTAACGTAAACTGTCTGTTAAGAGTTGCATATATACATATATATATACCCAACAACAGTAGGATATCGGATAAACTTGTGGGTTAGTTTTAATTCGGAATGACCTTCGCCAGCAGCACTTCTGTTCTATGGCAAGATTCCTTCAAATATGAATGTATTAAATGTACGATCCAGATACCGTAGTGAGAATGGAAGGACCAATGACTGAGGCATGTCGTGTACCTTATCGTCCCAAGCCAGTAAGTAATATTCTCAATCTCTTATTTGCTGGTTTGTCCGCTGGTATATCCTCTCAGTTGTTAAGGTAAATTCACCACACGGCATGACGCCGGCAAAGTAAACCACCCTCAACATCACTGACAACAATAAAAGCCAAAACCATGAAGGGAAATCCCCCAAACTATTTGATTAATTGAAATGAGTATTGCCCCTGCGGGAAATCATCACACAAACGATGCCTCTAAATTGTCTAGCCCACTGTATGGGATGATTTTAATAAATGAAATGTCTCTGTTTACAATAGTATGTTACGTCTATAGTCAATAGCAGACTTTCTGTCATATGGCTCCAATAAATAGTAACAAATAACACCGGTTGAGACTTCAGTGACCATGTGGTTGATGCATATTGTTTATGATGACACCTGTATCCGTCGTCGATCTATGGACTTACCTCCGCCATTCCCCTGATGAATAAAAACAAAAAAACCAATAACCGATATTGTTGTTCATGTCACGTTGTTTATTTGCCTAACACAAGCTCATGCCTAAGTCAACAGAACTGTTTTAATTTTCTAAATAAACTTTTATATCCAGGTAAAATTGTAGTCATCTTTGAGGATAATGTTTCTGGCGGAAGTGAAGACAGAAAGCTTTTGATTAGCCTAGTCCAGTATCGACAGAGTGTGGCCAAGAATTAACAAATAATGCAGGGGACGGTGGGTCATAGGGCCTATGACAGTTCATTAACTGTCCCCTACATCATTTAATTGTTAAAATTCTTTATATATCTATACTTATGGTTGGAGCAAATTTCTCCGTTATAATGCAAATAGTATTCCAATGTTTTAAACATTGTAATACAGAGGGAGAGTGCTGCCAAGGGAAGTAACCCGAAAACGTTATGGGCCAATACATATTTGCAGGGCCTGTAACGCAAACTACTGGCCATATCAGACTGGTAGACGATTGACTAAATGTCGGCTGATGACCGCGATGACAGCAAGCGGCACAGCTATGGTGGGTGTCACAGAGTAGCAAACTGTCAATGACGATTACTCCGCTTTGTGAATCAAATCGAATCTTTATTTAAATTCGGGTCTTACAATTATACAATATTAGCCATGGACTACTTATACCGACTACAACAGGGATAAACAATAAATAAATAAAACTATATTTTTTTGTAATGTAATTTTATCTCTTATATAATTTGTTCATGTATGTATACTATTAATTTATTTGTTAAACCCAAATGGTAATTCAACTTTTACATGAATATAGAAGACCATTTTTATGTTTAGAGTAAATCGTCACACAACAAACACGTAGGCCTACATCCATACCATGGCCCAAATATTTGGTTTTGAACCGGGGGGATGTGCACCAATTTGTTGTCGCGTAGATTGTATGGAGAAAACAGACCGGTAACTCTTCATTCAGTTTACCAAGACTTTGTAGAGCAAAACGAATAAACAGTAGCGCAGTAATTTAAATTGACTATGAAAACGCATTTAAAAATTGCTGATCTAAATATTTATAATCTAACGATCCAGAGAACCGTTTTGAAACGTTAATATATCTGGCCGCATTTAAACAAAGTTCTTAGATCTATACATGTGTCATACCAGTTTTACGTCATTATTGAGACCAAGTTGTTTTGAATTTTCTTGCATGTGCAAGTTAATGTCCCCAAAGTTTAAAACATGATTCTGCCAATCATTGATGCTACAGAGAATCGCGTAGAATTTTGAAATATTGACAGACATGCATGCATATGGTTATCATTAAACCATTGGATAGCCTTGCTAGTCTGCTCTTCTAAATGACCGTTAACACTTTCTACACATGAATCATTATAGTTTATCATGTTGTTATCAGCATAATTAGACAGTGATGAGTCTATGAACAAAACAAATCATTTATGAAAACATTGAACACAAAAGGGCCTAGGTTCGAGCCTTGAGTCACGCCCTTTAAAATAGCACACCTACTACTATATGTATCAGCTAGCCTGACTGTGCTTACGATTTCTAAAGTAATCACTCAATAGTTCTGCAGATTTATCATTAAGACCATTAAGCTATTGGAAATACGGTCGAAAGTTTTTGATTAATCAATTATAGAGGCTTCAACAACATCACTCTGCCAAGGGCTTTTTTCCAGTCCTCGGCGCATTTTAAAAGTACAACAGCTAAACCCTGTTTTGAAAATATATAATTTAAATGCTCATTTAGCTGATCGGTCATTTTAACCACCTTAGAAACAACAGGGAGGACACTGATAGAAGATAGTTTTCTTGTAAAGCTATCAGAATTATCTTTCGTATGTACGGTTGTTAATTTGCTTGTTTAAGCTCGGTGTGGACGAATCAATTCAGGTATTAACGATATTTGTTACAGGGCTAGTTATCACATCTACCGCTAATTGTAGTATTGTATTTGGTAAATGATAAGGACCTGAAGAAGTCTTTAAGTAT